>JAABKJ010000136.1:0-59154 GCA_011634705.1 Andricus grossulariae | reverse complement strand
AAGTACAGCCAGCGCCGCCACTCGGCCGTCTTCAAATCTCATGACACATTTATTCTACAGGCCTTTATAGGAGAGCCTTCCCCCTGGTCCAGGTCTAAATTCGGCAACATAACCACAAAATATGAATGTCGTTTATTTTAGCGATTTTTGCACTTTTCGCACTTCAGTAAACACTTGAAGTTTGGAAATCTAACTTTTAAATATACAACAGCACTCTCAATGGTCTCCTATATTCACAATGTTATTTATTTCTAATATAAGTTATTTTAATGATAAATTGAAATAAAAGACAAAAACCATTTCTGACAATGCGCATGCGCTTCTCTCAGCGAAGGGGCTAATGAGAAACAACCTTTGAATAGAACTTTAGTATTTTTCTTGAGACGAAATTTCCGATTGGCGAATATCAGATGTTAGGTTAGAAAGGATGAGACATGGCGGAATTTTAGTAAGCTTTTTAGAGACTCTCGAGTGCTCTAGACTAGAGACTCTATCATTGCGTAGGAATAGATTGTTCTCAACTTGAGCGGTCGATCGTGGTGTGGACCGTGGGTTAATGTTTGGAGAAGCCATTGAACAAAGGGGTGACACCAAGAAGAAAAGATTTCCCTAAAGCGGAGTGTACTGTTTTTTGAGATGAAAATTCGTGATCTTGACGGTTTTTCTACAATTGGATCAGCTCCAAAAGACGTTTCAAAATGTGAAACTCGAGCGGTGGCCAAGCGAAGTGTCAACAGTTCGTCTGGGCATCACTGCTAAGAACATCAACTGAACATCGTGTTATGCCCTCAAGACGCATAAAAGGTTTCTATGGTTGAGAACCTTCTATTTTTTCATACTAATTTTAAAAATTGAGATCCAAAATAGTTATTACTCCAGATGCCAACTTCCCTGAGTCCTGTGCTTTGGAGGGAAGTTCCTGGGATGGGGAAAAAATAATCATTTTGCGATTCCTTTCTTTGTTGTTGGGAAGAATTTCGCACCATTCGGAGCACGATTTATTTCAGCTGCTCACTTTTTGTTTGTTGTTTTTTCTATAGGTATTAGATATTAGAGTAAAATTTTGTTGCAATTTAAATGCATGCCTTTTGAATAAGAACTTTATGTTTTTTTTTTGTTGGGTTATGTAAACAATGCTTATGTTTAGAAGGTAATTATCTTTATTTGAATATTTCTGTATGAAAAACGAAAGCATGTCTATTAAATTGTATTCTAATTATTTTGATTTTGTTTTTAACATTTTATATCTTAGAAATGTATACTTGAAATTCAAAATATGATTTGATTTCTTCTATAAAATTTGAAAGAATTTGAAATGATTAATTCAATTGTTGAAAACATTGTTTTCCCACTTTAAGCAACAAGATAACTTGATCCTCTTGCACTGAAATGCTTTTTCGTTCATTCTCAAGTTATTAATTTTGAATTTTAGATTACAATGAGCGAATTTAAAAAATCGTGATGCACAATTTGAAAATTAATATTTTTTAATGACTTAGTTTTAAGATCCTAATTTCAATTAAACGAAGTTTGGAATTGTTCAATATTTAACGCTTCAAGTTTGAATTCATTAATTTTAAAACTTTCCAATCAGAAAGCATATAATTTTCGAAGCTTTTAGAATAAATGAACTTTAAACGTTCACAATATTTAACATTCTTCAATTTTCAACGGGGAAAATTAGTTTTTTTTTTGTTGAAAGAAATCATATTTTTGTAGAAAAAAATGTCTAGTTAATTTGTATGTCCTGTGATACTATATGATATAATACGTATTAACAATATATTTATCATCAAATTTCTTTAATTTAAAATTAAAATTATAGTTTTTAAAACGCAACTCTAAAACAGTTTAATTTTTGAGGCCTTGAAACTCAAGTTTTTTTGCTTCAAAAACTTGAATTTGAAAATATTTTCTTTGAAATGTCTTAATTTTTGGAGGCTTTCAATTTATAATTTCACAATGTTCTACTTTCAAATTCAAATATTAAAAATTTCAAAACAATTCGACTATTAAAATTGTCAAAAATGCAAAATTTCATATTTCTGGTTGTTTAATTCTTTTAATTCGCAGAACATGAAATTAAAAGTTTTTGTAGTTGCACAATTTTTAGTTTAAAGGATTTTTGATAAAACAATTTTAAATTAAATGCCTCCCGAATTATTTTCTATTCGAAAATGTTCCAAAATATTGAAAATTTCAAACTCTACTTTTAAAAAACAAACATTGGAATCATATGTAGCAATTTTGTTCTGCATTCTTTTTTAATTTCTAATTTTCAACGTAAGATCCTAAAATTGTCCCAATTTTAGTTGAAGGTTTAAAAAAGTGAATCATTTAAAATTGAAGAATATTTGATTGGAAAATATCAAGAATGAAGCATACTTCTAAATTAAGTGTTAAAAATTAAAAGGTTAGAAGTTTAAAACTTAAATATTGTGTAGCTTAAAATCAAAATGGATCAAAATTGCAAGATCTGAAAATGTTACCTCAGTAATTGAATAATTTCTTTAATTTTTAATGGCTACAATTTTAGAGTTCTGAATTTTTATGTTGAACGCTAAATTTTCCATTTTTCCCATTCATAAATTTTAATTTTGCAATTAAAATTGAAATGGCTGAATTTTGAAAAGTGTAATTAACAATATGAAATTTTTAAATGATTTAAATTTACATACTTCAAATAATGGAAATTTTTAAGTGTTCAAATACAAAAAAGTTTTAATATCACAATTCTTAGGGAATAACAATTTATTTTAATTTTAAATAAAGTTCGGATTCGTTTAATTCTGAACATTCCGTAGTAGTAATTTTTCATTTTTAATGTTGCCCATTCAAAATTACTTTTTATTTTGAACGTTATTTTAGAATAATGGAATTTTAAAGGTTTATAATTTAACGTTTTGTCATTTTGAGCGGTGGAAATGATGGTGAATTTATTTTTCAATCTTAGAAAAAATTGTCTAATCAATTTTAATATTAATTTTTTTTTGGTACAGACTAGTATTACGGAATTTTTCATAATGTTAGTACTGATCGAGCTGGAAAAGGAGTTAGTCTTACGGAAAAATCCGTAACTGTAGACAGTTCGTTCTTTTCAGTAATAGCAATTTCAAATTCTAGAATTTCAGAAAGTTTGAATTTGAAACATTCAATTTGGTTTTTAATTTCAAATTTCAATAGTTTCAAAATCTTAATTATTTAAATTTAGAAGTTTTCAATTTACAATGATTCAATTTTAAACGTGTTCAAATATAAATAATACAAGTTCAGTTACTTTGAGTTTTAAATTATCCAATTTTCAGAACTCTAATTGGAAAAGATTCTAATTTTGAACGTTTTGAAATTGTTGTATTTTCGAAATTTTAGTCGGAAATTATTCAATTTCGAGTTTGTTCAATTCAAAATAATATTGTTCAATTTTAACCGCTTTGAATTAGACCATTTCAACTCCTTTTTATTGAAATTATCCAATTTTCAACATTTTAGTGTGACATTTTTCAATTTTGAGAGCTTCTGATTGAACATTTTTCAATTTTAAGTTGTTTGATTTAGAACGTTTTCAATTCAAAATCGTTCAACATATATATTTTTAAATTTCAAACGCTTTCAATTCGAAATTATTCATTATTGTTTCCAAAATTTTGAGAACCTAATATTTAAAAATGTATTTAATAATGCATTTTAAAAATGTTTTATATATTTTTTTATTGGTATTAAATAAAAGCCAGAGACGTGAACGCGCGCGTGCATTTACCGATTGGTAAAAAATAAGCCTACAGAATTGTAAACTAGTTAACTTTGCAACTGAATTGCATTAATGATTACAAATATTAGTTACTTCTTTCCGCAAAGCGTTCAATAATACAAAAATATTTGATTTCAGATTCCTCGTAAGTAAGATATAGCCTTCCTGTAACAATGGCGATGAACTCAACCTATTTTGGTATTCCACTTAACATGCATCGAGTCTGTAGAGTATGTCTCACTGAAAGCACAAATATGTCCCCCATATTTTGCTCAGACCAAGAAGTCGATCATTTCTCAGGTCTTCCACAAAAAATACAAATATGTGGCTCAATCGAAGTTGAGGAACAAGATGGCCTGCCTTCTTTAATTTGCAACGATTGCATCTTCAAAGCCAGTGTTGCCCACGATTTTAGGCAGCTTTGTCAAAATTCGGACGCTCGTTTGCGACTTTATTATAATAAGCCTGCCAGAAGTAATCTGATGGTATGTTTATAAATCGAAACGATTTCAGGGTTGCTACAGATGTCCGGCTTCAAAATTCCATGACTTTCCATATTTTCCGGGTCTTAATTTTGAAAAAATTCTACGGCTACTTTTTTAAAAAATCCAAATCAATGCAAATGCAAAGGACTTTTCAATAATTATTGAATTTTAAACAATTCTCATAATTATTATTTAAACAATGGACTTCTCTAGGTTTCCCAGATCGTGTAGCAACCCTGGATTTTTCTGCATCTGCTCAATTCTTTAATCTAAATCTTTCTTAATAATTATAATAAAATTCTTGTTTCAGGAAACCAGCACCCAGACCGAACCTGAAGTTCAAATTGTATCAAAGAAGAATACCAACGAGCAAAATAGATACTGCGTGAAGGACGAGGAACAGCATGTTTTGTCAGATATTCATCAACCGACCGAAGCCTTTGTACAAGAAGAGAGCTCCATAGCCGAAGATACAATAGAAGATTCAATAGACATCCATGACCAAAAGCTGTTTGAATGCAACCTCCGATTCGAAGTGCCCAAGGAGACTGAAAGAATGACTGAAGATTTAGCAAATGAAATTCATGAGAACGCAATGAATGCAAATGCAATGCATACAAATGAAATTAATACAAACGTCATTGACTCAAATATAATGAATGCTAACGTAATTAATTCAAACACAATACATTCAAATCTAGTACCAGATAATACTCTGCAAATTCCTTGTCCCGAGGAAATTTCAGTAGCGAATGTTGGATTGTGTGAAGTGGATAAAATTGACAATGAAGATAAGACTGAAATTAGCAACGGAGAAGAAGACTATATTGGCCAAGAATTGTTAAACGAGAGCTTAGAAGATCAGCAAACGCCTCCGAAAAGAACTTCAAGTCGCAAGGTTAAATCCGTGCAGAATAAAACTACATTCAGTGATGACGAGGTTGACGATGATTATTACAATCAAAGCAGCGATAGTCAAGATTCTGAGGAACCGAAATTTAAATGTAAAGTCTGTTTGAAGCGTTACACAACCCAGAAAGGACTGAAGAAACATACCCTTGTGCATGATAAGAAACATAATTGCAATGTTTGTTTAAAGACTTTCTGCAAGCTTGAAAATTTGGAGAAACACAAAGTCATTCATGTTGCGAAACCTCACGCTTGTCAATTGTGTCATACCTCTTTTTCTAAACCACAAAGTCTGGTGAAGCATTTGAAGTCTCATACGGAAAAGGTAAATAATATTATAAATCAAATTAGTAGCGATGATCAGAAGGATGGCGAAGAGCCGAAGAAAGAATTGAAAAGCGAGGAAGATACTGAGGATGAAACTCCGACTTCGAACGAGCCTGATGAGTTTGGAAATGCGCCTGAGTTGTTCAAGTGTGACATATGCGGTCAGTATTGTTCGACGATGAAAAATTTGAAGCGGCATGCTCTGATTCATGGAGAGAAGAAATATTCTTGCTTTGTGTGCAAAAAGTGGTTCTTCCGGCCTGACACGTTGAAAAAACATGCTGAGAAACATGGACATGGGTTGCTGGACAATCTAACGGAAAATAATAAGTTGTTTGATTCGGACGATGAACCTTTTCCCAATTCTACGGGAAATCTTTTTGGGGATAATGATAATTCGAAGAAGGATGATAGCGAGGAGGATGCACCCGGAGAGTATAAGTGTCAGCATTGCGAGAAAGTCATGTCTACGAAGAAGGGTTTGAGAAGGCATGTCTCGATGCATAAACCGAAGGCTGAGCCCGTCACTTGTGAAATCTGCAAAAAGGTTTGTTGAGATTTCATCCAATTTATAGATCTAGGTCGAGGGGGCGATCACTATTGGGAGCTGGTATACAAGCCTTCGTCAGAGTGGTCGCTGGACCGGGAAAAACCGGAAAAGGAAAGTGAATTTATTTTTTGAACGGTAATTTCACAAATTTTTAGGATAAAAATCTATCAAATCACTTGGAATATCACACGATCAAATGAAATTTATAATAAGTTAATTCTAAAATATTTGACTTTATAAATTTTCCATTTTAGGTCTTTATTTTTAAGCGTACAATTTCAAGTCAAAGGATTTTAAAATACAGTTTTGAAGACTTAAACCGTTCAAAATTGAAAGCGTTTGATTTTGAAAGTTTTGGATAATAACGTTTTAAGTTGACAATAATTGATTTTTTTCAATTCATAATTAAATTTATAAACTTTTCATTTTCGCAATAATTTCAAATTAATACATTCATAATTTAACGTTTTTATACAAATGCAAGTCCTACTCATATATTGTTTAAGTCTAAAATATTCCATTCACAACCCATTCAGTTTGAATATTTTAAGTTGAAAAAATGTTATATATCAAAACTAAACAATTTGAAAGTGAATTGTTTGAAATAGTCTGGAGTCATTAAAATTTCGAGTGCTAAATTTACAGTTGTTACAAAAAGATTTTTGTATAAAAAAACGTTGAATTTCATCATTCTAATTTTAAGAGAAAGGGAAGAAATTTTGGTATTTAATTTATGTCTGAATTGGAATAGGAATTTTTATATTTTTATTGAGTTGAAGGCGGTAAAAATTTGGTTTTTCAACATTATTGTGTTTGAAACGAGGAAATTTTAGTTTTTAATTTTTGTTGAATTGGCAGAAGGACATTTTGTATTTTTAAGGTTTTTATTGACATGACAAGGAGTAAATTTTTGGTTTTCAATATTTTATGAAGAGTAGATTTTTTCATTTTCACTTTTTTCGGAGTTGGAAGAGGGACCTTTTTTTGTTTCTAAGATTTTAGCGACTTGGATGGGAGTGAATTTTAGTTTTAAGTTTTTCTGAATTGGAAGAGGAACGTTTTTTTAATTTTTAAGATCTTTATAGAGTTGGAAGGCAGGAAATTTTGGTTTTCAAGTTTATCTATATTGGAAGATGCACTTCTTTTGTTTTGAACATTTTTATTGAGTTGAAAGGGAGGACAGTGGTGATTAATTATTTTTCTGAATTAGAAGAGGCGAATTTGTTCATTTTAACATTTTATTGAGTGAGCGCGGTGTAATTTTGGTATTTTATCAAACATTCAGATAAAAGGGGAGAACTTCTTATTTTCAATTTTGTACTGAGTTGGAAGAGGGACATGTTTTATTTTTAACATTTTTATTAATATTAGTTGAAAGGGAGGATTAATTTTGATTTTGTGAAATTTTGTAAATCCCTCAAATCTTTGTGAAATCATTGAAACCTTTGTGAAATGATAGAAATCTTTGGGAAATCATTGAAATCTGTGAATTTTTTTAAAATCTTTACTAAATCTTTGTCTAACTTGATGAAAATTAATTTTTCCAGGTCTGTGCAAGTCAGGCGCGTTTGGTTATCCATCAGAAGACCCACAACAAGCCGAAGGAAAAAGTTCCAAGGGAATACCTCTGTCACATCTGTAGCAAAGTCTACCCAAGTAACTCTTCTCTAACTTATCACATGAGAACCCACACGGGCGTGAAACCCCACGTTTGTAAAACCTGTAACAGTGGATTTACAACCACAACAAGCTTAGCCAATCACATAAGAATCCACACCGGAGACAAACCGTTTGTCTGCCATGTCTGCAGCGCAGCCTTTGCAGTCAGTTCAGCTTTCAGAAGACACCTAACTCGCCACACCGGCGAGGCCAATTACCTTTGCAAAACCTGTGGCAAAGCTTTCAAAAGACTCAGTACCCTCAAGGAGCACACCTATACTCACTCTGGTGAAAAACCCTACGTTTGTAAAACCTGTGGCGCTGCTTACAGTCACAGTGGAAGTTTATTTGCCCATCAAAAACGTTGTCGGGTCCAATACGGCGATCCAATGATGGTTGATGATCATCATCATCATAGTGTCGCCCATCATATTCACGTGAACAATGTGCAATCGGCAGTACGATCGCTGGCTGTGATAGGTCAGATGTTTTAAGAAACTACTTGAAAAAAGAATTTGATCTGAAAGATTTGAAAGCGGTTCGAATCCATGTAGAAGAATTTGTAAGCGAAGATTCGAGTATTCTGCAATCTGCCTTCAAATATCGATAGCTATTTTTTTATCCTCTCCTGCGAATGACATGTTAGTATATAAATTCAGTAGATTAACTAATTAATCGAAAAGAGTTGCAGCCAGGTTTGAAAATCAGGAATCGTTTATTAACAATAGGCACGAAAAAATAGTAAGGAGACAGAAGAAGATGCTCGCATCTATGTGATTTTTCAACCTGTGGATGATCGTTTACACGCCAAGAGATCAATATGTAGTAGGCTGGGCGAAAAAAGAAAATTTTTCAATTGAAAAAATCCAGTGCCTAAAAAATTGTGTATACTGCAAGTAGTTTATCCTGAAAATTGGACTAAAACTGACCAAAAATGTCTAAAATTTGGGGTTTTCTTCGTTGTAAACACCCTTAAAATCGATGAAAATAGTATAAAAAATCTGATAAAAGCACGTCTTCTTCAGCAAGATCTAACCGGTAAAATGAGACTAACAATATAAAAAAAAGGTTCATTTTTCACTGAAATTATGACCGAAAAATTAAATATTTAATAGTTTTTTTCTCTTTCTTTTCTGTTTTTTACTCTAAGACCTTTCTGTCATAAAGTGCGTACTATACTATAGTAGGATTATATTTTAATATTTGAATCAATTTAAATAGTAAAATTATTTTACAAGTGAGGAATCAGGATTGAATGTTTTAAAGTCTTCACATTCTTTTTGTTTCCAGATAAGTAAAAACAAAAGAGAGAAACGCTACTAAGTCTTTAATTTTTCTAAAAAATATGTGGACGTTGGCAATAATATAGACTACAAATTCGAATACGCAATAATCATCCAAATTTATAAAGGTATCGGGTATAAAACAAAGTTTGCGCTCTTCGCTGTTTAAAACTTCAGTATGCTTGCGACAGCTGGATTCTTTTTTATCAGACACAAATTTTCAAGATAAACCACTTGTAGCATACACAAATTTTTATGCCTCGTGGATTCTTGAAATTCCAAAAATGTTCTTTTTCGGCACATCCTTAATTATACAGCAATCAAAACACATGTTGAAATTCGATCTCCTTACTATTATTTAATGATAAGTGTTCAGTATCAATTGTCAGGCACTGTAAATAATAGGCAGCTGATTTTTGCATTAAAATTTCCTTTTCGTTTCCCTTTCTTTTTGCCTTGGTTAGTGCCATTAAAGCGCTTTTTGTTCAGTTGAGCGTTACATAATATAAACTCTTTAGCGTCTTCTTTCCAATCTAAAGAAATTTACATCACATCAGAAAGTTATTCTTCCAATGCCATCAAAAATCATTTAAAAAGCGTGTTGTATATAAAGTTTGTATGTAAGTTCGGGACTTCCAAGTCTCAAGGAATAATAATTATCTTAAGAAGAGTGTGTGAGTTGTGAAAAGTAAGAACTGAATAATTTTTAGAATGTGCGAGAATGAATTGAACAATGTGATTTTGTTTAGAATAAGGAGCCACAGTTTATTTACTCTTTGATACAGTAGGCGACTTTTATTGTAATTATACGCATTTTTATTAAATACGCTTCAATATAATCTTCAGTGTTAATCAGTTTTAGCTCAACCTATTTTAACATCACACAACCGCTGCAGAAATTCAGACTTATTTTCCACCTTTCGGAAGAGCTTTCAGCAATTCAGAAAGTAATTTGGCTTAAATCAAAGTATAGATATCAATCTTCTTCTGCTTTCTTTTTACATTTTTGTAAAACTTTATAACGACGCCAGATAGCATCTCTCGGTCGGTTTAATATTTTCGCTAAGTCTGCATGCATGTGTCTCGGATTGACGTTGGGATTATTTTCTATGTGTTCTAATATAAGGATGTCTTCTTCCTCTTTAAACCTAGAACAAACGAAAAATTGAATTTCAATATTCGAGTGGAAATAATTAAAGAACAATTATCCAGACTTCACCACCAAAACTGCTGTTAAACTAAGGGAAACCGGGTAATTGTTTGCGAAAATAGAAGAATAATTTAGAAAATAAAATGTAAGTAGTTAAGTTATAAAGATAGTTAGTTATGTAAGAACCATATTAAATTCAACATAAAATGCTTTAAATTCCTAAGACTTCAAGTTGAAACATAGTGTATTTTCAAAAAAATAGTTGAATTTTCAATGAACAAAAAATGAATTTTCAACCAAGAAAGATGACTTCCACCAAAAAAGATTAATTTTTAATCCATAAAGGCGAATTTTTTATTAAAAAAGAAGTATGTTTAACAAAACAGTTGATTTTTCAACCCGAAAATATTATTTTCCAACCAAAAAGTTAACTTTCAACCAAACAGTTGCATTTTAACCAAAAAAGAGGAAATTTCAAACCAAGAAAATTAGATTTCTTCCAAAAAGACGAATTTTCAACTAAAAAAGGTACATTTTCAACCAAAAATGGAAAAGTTACATTTTCAGTATAAAAAATTAATTATGAACCAAAAATCAACGAATTTTCAACAAAATAGTTAAATCATCAGTCAAAGAGATAAGCCTTCAAACAAAAAATAGATTTATAACAAAGTAGCTCAACTTTTACCAAAATAATTGAATTTTCCACTAAAAAAGACTAGTTTTAAACAAAAAGTGACATTTCTTAATTTTCACATAAAAAATTAAATTTCAACAAACAAAGAAACGAATTTTCAATTAAATATATAAATTTTTAACCAAGCAAATGAATTTTCGACTAAAATGGTGAATATTCAACACAAAGATGATTTTTGCTTCCTCATAGAGGAAGCTTTGTAATGGTAACATGTTCCAAATTTTTTTAATTCATTTAATTAAACCTTCCTCAATTTAAAAATGTCGATTACAATGTTCTAAGAAATTGTCCGGATGTATGTGTGGATGTCACACTTTTTTGTAAACACGATAACTTGAAAACGGTGGCAGATAAATTGATGAAATTTGGAGGACTTATTTTCACCACTAATATCTTGAAACTGACAGAATGATTTCTAAAAATAATAATTGCATTTTTTTAGCATTTTATAATATTTTAAAAATCGGGTTTTTATAGTAAAACTTTTTTCATTAACATAATTCAAAGTTGATGCAAGAATAAAAAAGATTCCTTGTTTCGAGACGAATCGATTGACCTATAATATTAATACATTTTATTAAAGAGTAAGGAAGTTATGGTCATTTATATTATATTAAAAATCGATTTTTATAGTAAACATTTTCTCATAATTTAAAGTTGATATGAGAATACAAAAGATGCGTTGATTCGAGACGAATCGACTGACTTATAATATTGATACGTTTTATTGAACAGTAAGGAACCTATGGTCATGCATAATATTTGGAAAAAAACGGGTTTTTATAGTAAGATTTTTTTCATTAACATAATTCAAAATTGATGCAATAACGGAAAAGATTTCTTGATTTGATGCAAATCGATTGACCATCGTTTTATAAAACGTTTATCGTTTTATAAATTCTAATTGAATAATTAGAAAAAAATTTTGTAAACATTGTTTTTCAAACTGTTTTCATCGACAATTTTTGTTTTGTTTTTTTCAGTTCCGCGAAAATTGCTTTTTTCTTTATACAAATTAATAATTAAAATTTAGGTTTTATTCATATAAAAAAATAAAAATGGAAGTCATTCAGTTTAAAAAGAAAAATTTAATACTTTAATTATTGGTCAGTTTTCTTTATGTAGTTCTGGATTTCACAAATATAATATTATTTTCTACTGAAAGAGGGTTTTAATGTACAATTTTTTAAATTTTTCTATTTTTTATGGCGAAAAACTAACAAATGCCATAATTTCGGATTAAAAACTAAAAGTTCCTTTTTTAATAGAATTTGTTTGTTAAAAATTCGTATTTTTTCGTTGAATTCCACTGTTTTTATTTAAAAATTCAAATCATTTATGTTAAAAAATTCAACCTCTTGGTTAAAAGTCAATTTTTTAAATGGGAAACTTAATTCTTAACTTAACTCTTAACCTTAATAAACTTAGCATAAAGCTGAGAAAGGGATAGGATGCGACAGAATTTCCCCCTTTCCTTTTCCAGCTCGACAAGTTACCATTTTAAATACAAAATTTGATTTGTCTGATTTGTCATTGTATTTAAATTTTTTTGTATTATTGAGTAATTTTGTATTTTTTGTAAATTTCTATTCTTAAATTGATCAAAATGAAAACTTCAGCTTGTCTATTATTTAAAAAATCACAAATGCTTCCTCTATGATGAAGCAAATACATATACTACATATTTTAAACAAAAAAGATGTTTATTTTTTAAATATAAAATAGCTGAATTCAACAAAAAAAGACGAACTTTCAACAAAAGAATTGAATTTTCAATCAAAAGGTTTGACTTTATAACAAAATTGTTGATTTCTCTACCAAACAATACAATTTTTAATTAAAAATATGATCTTCAGGAGGAAGAAACAAAAAAAAAAGGAATATAAATACAAGGCAAAAAAATTACTAATAAGAATATTATATCCGGGTGGTCGCAAAAATTTATTTTCAAAATTCCCTAATTTTTTCCTGGCAAATTTTTCATTCTCCCTGACCATTAATTTTCAAATATAAATAATAAATAAAAAAATAAAATAAATAATTTTCAAATTTATTGTCCTTGACTGTTATTTAAAGTGCCACTTATAGAAATACCATGACCATTAAAATTCCCTCATTACCAGGCTTTCCCTGACCTACCGCCACCCTGTATTAAATCAGAACCGAAAAAAGGGAAATTTTCGGAAAACGGGGGAAAATAGAAAAATTATTGAAAAAAGGGAGAACAGGGGAAAGAGTGTGAAGTCTAACATGGTGTCTACTCAAATCCTGGAAAAAAAATTCCCTGACAATTCCAGGTATCTCACGATTTTTCCATGTATAATTTTTCATAGTACGAAGCCATTCAAGTATTTCGCAATTTTAAAACAATCGACTCGGAATATGTATACAATTTCCCAAGTTTATTATAAATAATGTTTTTTTTTCAGTCCTTGAAAACATCTAAGTGGGTAAAAATAGAATCTTATGCAAAATTAACAAACTGTTTTTCATTTGTGAAAGTAACTTAATTAAAGTATCAGAAATAAAACTTTAAATAAAGATCAGTAATATCTTAATGGTACCAGTTTCTAGGGATTCAATTAATATGTTTAATTTAAAAAGCTTTGAAAATTTATATGACAAGATATTCCTAAAAATATGATCAACATCGAATTATATTAATAAACATACTAATATAATTAATATAGAAACATATTAATATTTCCAAGGTGAGTAGATACCCTGAAAAACACGAGAAATAAGAAGATTGTTCACGAAAATAGCGAAATATTTTCTTTCAAGTCCAATTATTGTGGGTACTAGATTGAATTCCTGTTAAAACGTTTCAAAATTCCTAACTTTTCAAGTAAAAATATTGAATTTTTAACAAGATAGATGAACCATGTAGTTGAATTTTCAACCAAAAAGATGAATTAACTACAAGAAAGACGACTTTTCAACAAAATACATAAATTTTATACTATAAAAAATCAATTTTCAGCCAAAAAGTGAACAGTTAAATTTTCAGTCAAAAAAATTAATTTACAACCAACGAGATGAACTTTCAACTAAAATTATGGAATATTCTACTGGATTAATTACATTTTCAGTTTAAAAAAAATTAATTTTCAACCAAAAAAAAAAACAGAATTTTAAACAAAATAGTTACATTTTTAACCAATGAGATTAATTTTTAATTAAAATGATGAATCTGCAACCAAAAAAGATGAATTCTCAACGAACAATGTAATAGTTGATATTTCAATCAAAAGAAGATTTTAATAGTAAATCAAAAACAGTTCAATTCAAACAAAAAGAATTTTCAACTAAGATAGATTTTCAAGTGAAATATTTGAGACGAAATATTCTTATTTAATTTTATATTACAATTTTAAACAAAAATTTAGGCACGCTCTCGAAAAAATTCCCTGACTTTAAAACAATTGTCCTGACATTTCCATGTATTTCCAGGTATATAAAAATGTCTTGAACATTCCAGGTTTTCCAGGTGAGTAAACACCCTGTCTAATGTGCCTGAAGTTCAGAACGTTCAAATGAACAAAATATTTTTTCTCAATTCTATTTTATCTACAAATATTGTACAAACTATAATTTAAAATATAATGCAATATCAGTGTTTTGTTAACTATTTTTTTGTAATATAAATTAATTAATGTTATAGTTTAAAAAGCCATCAGTAAAAAATTTCGTTCATTAGAACGTTCTAAATTTCAAGTACATCCCTGTCTAATGATTTCAATCGGAAATATGTCTTACCTCCCATGTAAACTTCCTTGGTACAATTTCCTAAATCGTTGATGAACACTGTACAAAGTTCGGTTGGGTAACCCCCTTGCTAGGAATTGTACAAATTTTCTCCTCTCCTCTAGAAATCGCAATATTTGTATTGTACCGTGCCTCATGTACAAAAATGGTTTCGGGTTGCATTTTTCCCAATTGTGTATCTGAAATTGGCAATTAAGGGCAAGATTACGATATCGGCGTTGGAAAAGGGCTAGGGTTGCGACCTGCACTATTCGATTATTCATTTTAATAGAAAAAAATCTATATCTCGAAAACTATTCGAGATATCGATTTAAAAATTTCATATCTGTGTTTCTCGCAAAAAATTCCATCGAAATCCATATTCAGGAATTATGTTAATAAAAAAAGTCAATAATTTTCACATAAAAAATCGATATATCAAAAACTATTCGATATATCGATTTAAAACATTCAGATTCGTGTTTGTCGCAAAAAATGCTATAGGAATCCACATTCCAACTTTGTCGTCGCGGGTATCGCAATTTCCCCTATTTCATTTTAATTTAAATTGCTTCACTTTATGAGGTTTAAATTAGATGTTACCCAATTTAAAATATTTCAGTTTGAAATTTATATATATAAAATAAGATAGAATTTGACATTTTTCATGTTGCGATTTTTAAATTATTCAATCAAAAGATTTAAAATATTAAGATTGTTCCTCAAAGTTAATGTTAAAATATTTACAGAATTCTGACTTTAGAATAATAATCTCACCTTACAAAATTTCTTCCAATTCTTACAAATAATTGTATCTTCATCAGGAGTAAAAAAACCTTGTTTCAAGTTAGCGAATTCTTGGAATTGCATTTTTTCTTTTTTAGTGAGCGCGTGAGATCCAGCATTTTTTTCAATTTTGTGTTGAGGTGGCACTTCGTGAATTAATTGTACTCTCATATCCCGCAACATCTGAAATAAATAAAGCATTTAAAAACAGGCATTTCCTTTAAAAATAAATTCACATATAAAATAATGAATAAAAACAAATTACTCTTATCTTTTCCTCTGGTAATTTATTCTTCTCTCTATACTCTTTAAGTAGCCAGCTTGTATCACTTTCATAGTTGTCACTCTTAGAAGCTTTATTTACACCGTTTTGCACCTCTTTAGCTGCCATAATCATACGTATTTAAACAAATTTGAAAGTTTATACAACTGAAGACACTAAAAACGTTAAAAACAAAACAAACGTTTAGGTTAGGTTTTAATCTTTGGGTTATAGGTCATGAGAAACTTTATAACCAAAATAAATCAACTATTTCCCAAAATTAATAAAAAAATACTTTTTTAATAACTACAGATATTTTCGCACTTTCTATTAATCGCCTATTCGTCCGACTGTTCCGATTTTTCCAACTTTTCCGGTTTGGCCACCCTGGAGTGACCGGGACGAAGTGGACAGCCTCCTTCCCTTTTTCCAGTCCCACAAAAACAAATTTGCAAAATTTTCGCTATTCGTCCCAAAAATTTATACACAGTAATTCAAAATTATTTCAAAATTTCAAAATACACGTGCCTGCGACTACGACTGTCACTTTTAGACATTTTGTTGATTTATTTTCAGATAACCGGAAACAGCTGTGGAAACTGCGATGGCAGTCAAAGACGCCATATCTTGGCACGAAGTTCAAATTGTTGAAAAAGTAAATTTTTTTAAACAGTCTAATAGTTCATAAAGAAGTCAACAATTATTTTTGTAATGAAGAAAATTCGTTTGATATTAAAGTAAATAGACTTTGTGAAGGAATAAAGTTACGACTTTTTGTTTAATTTCAAAGTAGAAGAAAAACGATGATGAGAAGGAAGTAGCATTGTCGGTGGAGACTGGAGGGAGGCAAATCTGTAGCATTTTAGAGCAACATTCATCCGGCGTTTGATAAACACAAATTCGTTGTCTATTGAAATGGTCTACTGTTGCATAAATTGAAGCGAGACGCGAGCGGAACAGAAAATAAAGAATATAGAACGCAAACAGGTATGTACTTAAATATACTCCAAAATTGTGTCGAAAAAGAATCAATCTCAGTGAAAAGATTCCATTTGTAGCATTTTGCGAGTGAAAATTACAATTAAAATGGCAATTCCTAGTTTGTACGGCTTTTAAATTCAGTGTGGAAGCAATGATATTCTGGAAGTTGGTCAGCATTTTCAAAAGTGTTTAAACATAAATTATTATTATTGATGTGCTTTGCACAATTAATATTTTTAATTACTAATTATGATTTATTTTATATACATTAGAATAGTTTCAACATCAAGTCATAACTCGTATAATTGAAGTAATTCACATTATTGATATTATAAGAAATATTTATAAACAGTATGAGAAGAAGAAATAGTATTTTGTTTTAATTTCTAGGTGTAATTAATGATTTTTTATTTTAATATTGATTGACGATTATTGATAGAATAGAGCCGCTGAGAATAAAAAGTGGAAATATGTCGCAGGTTCCAGAAACAGGACAAAATTTACATTTATTTAATTCCTTCCAGTACCTTAAAAAAATATATCTATAATTAATTGTTTTAATTTTCGTAAAGTAGGACACATTTCAAATTTAACTAATTCCTTCAATTTCTTTCAGAAAATATTTATATTGAATTGCTTTTAATTCCGCAAAGTAGAATTTATTTTTATTCAATTCTCTCTAATACCTTTAGAATAAATCTTTATGACATTGTTTCGAATTCCAAAATGTAGCATATATTTCAAATGAATTTTATTCCCTCTGGTACCTTCAGAAAATATCGGTTTAAGAATATTTTAAATCCTTTTTTCTTAAATATAAGTTTAAAAGTTTCAATTTTCGTGAATCTTTTCAATAAAATTTTTAATATCTTTGAATGAATAAAAATATAAATAAATATAATAAACTTTTGAAATGTATGAGCTATAAATAAAGTGAAAAGGGTGATTAAAATTAATAATTTTAAGGATTGTAATGATAATTACATCAATCTATAACTGATCAAAGATTGTAAAAAATGATTAATGTTAAATGTATCAATTTTATTAAATAGTGAATAAATAATGAATTAAAAATATATACACATAAGTAATAATAATTATAATAACCAATTAATAATAAGGTGAAATCAAGATAAAAGCAAAAAGAAAATGAATTGATAATAGTACATGGATAAATAATTGAGTAGATAATCAATTAATGGATAATAATTGCGTTACACCACAAGAAATTTGAAGGGCTTTTCTGAAAGAAAAGTACTGAGTTTATCTATCCGTTTTTTAAGAAATCTACTTTTTAGGTTCTTAAATTGTATTTTTAGTTTTTTATTCGAGCCATGCGTATCGGCATGATAAAAATTATATAATAGAATTTACATTAAAAATCGAGAGCCTTTGACTAAAGTTTGCCTTTTTAGGTTGTTTTTTATTTTTTCAATTATTTTTTATCTGCCCTTATGCAACATATCCATTTTATTGAATTTAAATAGTACACAGTTTTCTATACAATAGAATACGACTCGTTACGTTAATAATTAATTTCCATTTTAGTTCAACCACTCGTTTTGAAATTGAATTTATTTAAATCCATTCTATTCCTTCTTTTGCATATTCGAAATTTTCAATGCCCTTCAGTACCGTTCTATTACTGCTTTTTACAGACGTGAAATTATATCCAATTTTTTAGGCACTTTACTATAGCTGCGTTTTACTCACCTACGAGATATTTGCACTTTTTATTATCAGCGGCTCAAATAACAAAAAAGGCCTAATGATTATTGCAACAAATTCTATAAAAGAGAAATAACCCAAGCGTAAATACTAAAGAATAGTTTAAATCATTATTGTATATTTAAATGAATACTTATTTTGCATATTTGTGATTTTTTCTTCCACTTTATCAGGCAAAGTCGTAATTTTAGTTTACAGAAGCTCAATCTATTCCTTGAAAGGTTCTTCACAATTATACAGTGGTGTAGTCCTAAAAGAAAAAGTGGCCTGGCGGTTATGAACTCAGATAACATTTAGAACTTAAACCCAGTAAGAAAATCCAACTTTATTGTTAAAAAGTAATCTTTTTTATCAAAACTTGAACGACATTTTCAAAAATTCATTTATTTAGTTGAAGGTTTATTTCTACGGGTGAAAATTTAACTATTATTTTGATGAAAATTCGTTTCATGTTTGGCTGAAAATAAATTTTTTAAACTGACAATTAAACGGTTTCATTTTCGGTTTAAAATTGATATTTTCCAATTAAAAATTGAACTATTTGGCTAAAAATTTATCGTTTTCAGTTGAAAGTTCAATTTTTTGATTGAAAATTCGTGTATTTGGTTAAAAAGTCGATTATTTGACTTAAAGTTGAACTACATTGCAAAACAATTACTTTGTTTGATTAAGGATTCATAATTAAATATGAAAATTCAACAATTTGCTTTTAAAAAAACTTTGTTGTTAAAAATTCTACTGTTTTGTAGAAAATTCAACAAATTTGGTAGAAAATTAAACTATTTGGTTGAAAATTAAACGTTTTATTTGAGAAATCATATTTTTGGGTTGAAAATTAAACTTTTTTGTAGATCATTCGTCTTTTTAGCTTTGAAATTAAATAATTTTGTTGAAAGTTCATTTTTTTGTTAAGAATAATTTTGTTGTTGTTGAAAATTTCAATATTCCATGTCAGGTTGAATCTTTATCCTATATATTGGATAAATTGGAAATTCTTCTTTTTGGTTCAAAATTTAACAGTTTTGTTGAAAATTCTCTTTTTTTTGTTCAAAGTTATTTTTCTTTCATCAGAGGTTTTATCTGAAAATGTAACTATTCCATTTTTGGTGGAAACTTTGTCCTGTATTAATCTTGTTTGTTGAAAATTCAAGTTTTTGGTTGAAAATTCAACTATTTGGTAGAAAATTCTTACTTTTTTTTTAAAAGTCGTCTGTTTGGGTAGAAAATTATTCTTGTTTGTTAAAAGGTCAACGTTTTCGTTAAGAATTCTACTATCTTGTTAAAACTTCATCTTTCTTGACTGAAAATTATATTTTTTGTTGAAAATTCGTCATTCATGGTAGAAAAGTCATCTATCTTGGTTGAAAATAAGATTTTTTGATAAAAGTTCAACTGTATTCTAAAAAATTGGTCTTTTTATCTTAAAACTATTTTGTTAAAAATCTAATTATTTTTGGAAAATTTAACTATTTTGTTAAAGTCATCATTTTTCGTCGAAAATTCAACTGTGTTGTTAAAAATTCATCCTTTCGAATTGAAAATTAATCTTTTATGGTAGAAAAGTCACCCTTCTTGGTTAGAAATGTACTATTTGGTTAAATTTTTAACTATTTTTTGGAAAAATCGTCTCTTTTACTGGAAGGTTAATCTATTTGGTTGTTAATGCAACTGTTTGGTTGAAAAAAAATAATAATAATTTTTTGTTGTTGAAAATTCGTCTTTTTTGTTTTAAATTCATTTTTTTGTTGTTGTGAAAATAGTTTTTGGTTGAAAATTCAACTCTTTTTTTTTGAAAATACAATATATTTTGGCTTGCATCTTAGGCATTTAAACTGTTTCATATTGAATTCAATAGTTTATATACATCAATTTTATTTAAAAGAATTTATAAACGTAAAATCCGTCTTTAGCCCATAACTGGAAAAATGTTCCGTGTGACAAAAAGGTGGCTGTCGCCGCCAGGCCTTCAAAAAAAGTACCCTGGTGTCCCCAGGTCCCGCTGGGCCTCGACTACACCTCTGCATTTATATTCGTCACGGTTTTATTAAATATGATGTAAAAAATGGTTTAATTAAAAAAATGACTAACAAAAAATAATTGTATGTATTATTTATAATTAAAATATTTTCCAGAAAAACTTGACGAATATAATTGTAAAGAACCTTTTATGAATAGCATGAGCTTTTGTAAATTAAAATTGAACAAAAATTACGATTTTTGCCTAAAGCGGAAGAAAAAACATTAATATGTTTAAGATTACGTATTTTATCAATTTTATAATTTTAATTTGGAAGCATTCAGAATTGAATAATTTCAATCTTCTGCGACTTAAAAGACATGTATTTTCCTTCGTTATATATTGCGAGTTTCCTTTTTGTGTATCACACTAGGTACCAAGATTTTGTTTATCATCAATTGATGGGACATTTTAGTAGTTTTTTTCCGTAACATACGAACCGGAAATTGAAGCCTCATGCATGTACTATGATCCTATGTTTTCGAAAATGACGTTATGTTTTGTTTTTACGTTTTTACACATGCGTAATATGATTTGTTCATTTTTTACTTGATATTGATGATTAATCTTGAATATCTCCGAAAATATTTATGCTACGAAAAAAATAAGGTCGGTTTCAGAATCAGCGCCTCAAAATACATAACGAAATACCATAAAAAATTTAAGAAACACGAATTTTATCAAATTTTGTTACGTAGTGATAACATTTGCATAGAAGATTTTACAAATATAAAAACAATGTATTTAAAGGGGTACAATTAAGTTACAAGTGATTCTAATTGAAATAACCATAAGGAAAATATCAGAATATTTATCACCCTGTTATTGACTGTTTGATATATTTTTATAAAAATAATTGTGTTTTCAACTAGACACTTTTCCTGTTAAGATAAGTCCCAGCATGTGACGAAATCCTATATATTTCTGATAACAAACTATTTTTTTTTATCTATTCGTCTTAACATCTTTCTCCACAGTGACTGGTGTAATAAAGTATGGCCATGAATCTTCATATTCCACTAGTTTTATTTGCACTTTTAATTTGCAACATATTTGCAAATCAAGTGCCGGAATTTTCGAAAAAGTTTGAAGCAACTTGGGAAAGTTTAGACAAACGTCCCTTGCCTTCCTGGTACGATGAAGCCAAATTCGGAATTTTTATTCACTGGGGAGTCTTCAGTGTACCCAGTTTTGGATCTGAGTGGTTTTGGATTAATTGGAAAGGTATAATAATGCAATCTGAAAAAAATTACAAAAAATGTCTAGAAAACCCCTTTAAGAGTTAAAAAAATGTAGTTATAACATGCTGTTAAATGTTTCAATTCAAATAAAAAAAAAGACAACCTCCAAATCCCCTTCCTTCTTCTTTTGATTCTTATTTATTCTGGATTTAATCTTTTAAATTTTGCATTATTGTTATTCCTATCTATTTCATAGTTAGATCCAGAGCTTATTTCATTTCAGAATAATATAAACCTATCAATTTATGAAGATGGTAATCCAGTATAGACGAAATGCAAATAATTCTTAGGTACAAATTCGTAAAAAATAAGTTGAATAAAAACATATTTTTTTCAGATCAAGAACAGAAGTACAATGAATTTATGAAAAAACGTTATCCTCCAAATTTTACTTATCAAGATTTTGCCAGAGATTTCACTGCTGAATTTTTTAATGCTTCGCAATGGAGTGAAATTTTCCAAGCATCAGGAGCGAAATATGTAGTTTTAACTAGTAAACACCACGAAGGGTATACTTTATGGCCCTCAA
Organism: Andricus grossulariae; assembly: GCA_011634705.1. Classification (NCBI taxonomy): domain Eukaryota; kingdom Metazoa; phylum Arthropoda; class Insecta; order Hymenoptera; family Cynipidae; genus Andricus; species Andricus grossulariae. The sequence continues at coordinate 37,055 of JAABKJ010000136.1, read as the reverse complement.
AATATTCCTTCAGTTGGAATGCTGTTGACGTTGGACCACAACGAGATATCATAGGTAAATCTAAAATTAATAAATTAGTATTTCTATACGAATATTTTTGGAAAATGAAAAAACAACATATATTTTTGCAGGGGAACTGGCGAAGGCGATACGAAGCAAAACGAATTTAACATTTGGACTCTACCACTCTCTTTACGAATGGTTTAATCCACTTTATTTAGAAGACAAGAATAATAACTTCACGACGAACAGCTTCGTCACTCAGAAGATCATTCCTGAATTAAATGAGCTCGTTGACCTTTACAAACCGGAAGTAATCTGGTCTGATGGAGATTGGGAAGCAACAGACTGTTACTGGGAGTCGAAACAATTCCTAAGTTGGCTCTATAACTACAGCCCAGTGAAAGAAACTGTTGTAGTCAATGATAGATGGGGAGTTAATATTCCTTGTCATCATGGCGATTTTTATACGTGCAAGGATCGTTATAATCCCGGTAATTTATTCGATTCCATTCTAATAAACATTTTAATCCTTAAAGCGTTTTAAATTCAAAGTATCATGGGCACGAAAAAACAGGTCTCAGGAAAAAATATCGAATTATACTATTAAAATTTTCAAAATAATTACTGATTTTCTCATTTAAAAGAGAAAACATAATATTTTTTTGACAACAATTTAAAACGTAACACAGTTGTTTATTTACAATTTTTTTCGAGCAAACTTTTTTGCTTATTGCTTCTTACAACATTTTTAAAAAGGAAGCCATTTTGATGAATGATCGCTTATTTTCTCGGACAAAAGATTCTCTACAACTTGACCTCATTCAATTTTTGAAAATAAATCAATTTATTATCAAATAAAGTTCTTTGTTTCTCAAATTTTTCGTTTAATAAATTGTTTTCATTATTTGAACCATTAAAAAATTCATTTTTAAAAATTGAACACGGTCAGGTTGTAGAGAATGTTTATCCCGAGAAACTAAGCTATCATATTTTTAAATGAATAATTTTTTATGTTTCACATTTTCTTCAGCAAAAATAATATTTTCTTCTATAAACGAGTACATTAGTATATAGTTGTAAATTTAAAGGGGTTATTGTTTATTGAAAATTAGAAGCTATAATAGTTGCACAATTTGAAATTGAAAATTTTTTAAATCGAATAATTGAACATTCAAACATTAGACATTGAATATGTCATTTCACTTTAAATCGTTAAAAATGGTACAATGTTCAATTAGAAGAGCTAACAGTTATGAAATTTAAAGTTTAGAAAAGTGAATAATTTTCAATAGAAAGAAATTGAAAATTTTTAAATTAAAAACTTTCAGTGTTAAATAATTTTAAATTGAAACTTGACATTAGACAAATTGTAAAACGACATTAAATAAGTTTATATTGATAAAGATGAATACGTAATGTTCCAAAAGATTCTACCATTTCTTTAAATTAAAAATTTATATCGTTAAAAATGGTAAAATTTTAAACTGAAAGTCTCGATAAACTAAACGAACTGTAAATTAAACCATTTTAAATTGAGTCAAAAAATGAATGACTTTAGATTGACATGTTGAAAATTGTATCATTTGAAATTTAAATAATGCAAAATTACACCATTTCGAAATGAAAGCCTTAACAGTTAAACGATTTTAAATTGTAGACATTTAAAATTGAATAATCTCAAATAAAAAGCGCTTGAAATTCAAGGCTGACCAATTTCAGATTGAAAGCCCTAATTTAAACCATTCCAAACTGAAAATATTCAAAGGTTAATATTTGAGATTGAATCTTTATAAATTATGCAATTTCCAATTGAAGTAATTCTGAAATTAATAATTTTGATTTAAACACATGTTCCAAGTCAAAGTAAAAAATTCAAACGTTGATAATGAGTCAATTTATAAAATCTAATATAAACGCTCAAAATATAAATATATTTCAACAATTGTTAATAATTAAATATATAAGGTTTAAAATGATCAAAATCAACACAATTTGATAGAAAACTTTTTTTGGAAAAGGAGTTTCGTATTCAAGTACATTTTTTTTCATTAGTCCTAACTCTAATTCTGATCAAAATAGTGATAAGCGAGGTGAAGAAGGATACTCTAATTTTAAAATTGTTTTTCAGAATAAAAAATTTTTAAAGTTTTTCAGCTGTTCTTCAACCTCACAAATGGGAAAATGCAATGACTATCGACCGAAAATCTTGGGGATTCCGAAGAAATGCAGACTTAAAAGATTATATGTCTGTGCAAGAATTAGTTCGCGAATTAGTTGTCACTGTAAGCTGTAATGGAAATTTGTTGATGAACGTTGGACCAACGAAGGACGGAATAATTATTCCCATTTTTGAAGAAAGACTTCGTGGAATGGGTATTAGTATACAAATAAAAATAGCTTTCTTTCGATGAATATAATTTTTTAAATATAATTTTGTAATATTTTTAGGAACTTGGTTGGCTGTGAATGGAGAAGCAATTTACAAAACGAAACCCTGGAATGTCCAGAACGACACTTTATCGGGTGATGTTTGGTACACGCAAAGTAAAGATGGCAAAAAATTATATGCGATTCTTCTTTCGTGGTCGAAAAATAATCTTTTAGGATTGGCTGCAGTAAAAATTCCGGCTTTAACTCAAATAAATCTTCTTGGATATCCATATGAACTTACTGTAAGTTTTGGAAAAATTTGAAAAAACGTTACTTTTTGTCTGAAACGATAAATTTATGAGAAATTAGAAGATTTCAACAGTGTGACTTGAAAATTGAGATGAATTTACTCGTTACATATTTTTTGTTGTTAAAATATATTTCACTAATTTTTTATTTATTTTTCAGTGGGAACAGCGCTCAACGTATTTGTTGATTGACCTTCCTGTAGAAGCCCACAAAGGACAACCCGCCTGGGTTGTAGTGATACATCAGCATTTTTGAGACTGCAGAATTTACAATTTTACATGTTTTTATGAACTTTATTTCCTGTGATTTTGATAAAAGTATTTACAAATCGTAAAAGAAGACTCAGCTCATCAATCATTCCTAATTTAGCAAAATCCTTTCTCGAAAAAAATGCTCATACATAATAATATTAATATTGATAAATAGACGAAAGGAACTTTAAGATTAAGATTTTTCTAAAAATATAAACTTTCTCAATAAAGATAATTCCGACTATGACAAGCTGCTGTTTTTGTTATCAGTGATTTATTCAAGGATGCAAGATTTTATCATTTAAAACCCAAGTGTCCGAACGAGAAAAATTAAATTGCAGGTGCTAAGTGAATATAATCAAAGAACAATAAAAGATAAGTGAATCACATTATCACTTTTTCTTACCTCTTTGACATAATTTTCGAACCACAGGCATATTTCTGATCACTTCTGATATCAGTATTAGTTTCCCCTTTAGCATTGGTCAGATTCATTACTTGTTTTTGTACAGTGAGAGAGTGATATCGTATAAATATGAATCTTAAATTTCAGATTTCATTGATTTTATTTTTACCGTCAATTTACAGTATACGAGGATATCAAGTGTCAAACAATTTGAGCAAGTTTGAACCAACTTGGGACAGTTTGGACAAGCGCCCTTTGCCTTCGTGGTACGACGAAGCCAAATTTGGAATTTTTATTCACTGGGGCGTCTTCAGTGTTCCGAGTTTTGGATCTGAATGGTTTTGGAATTATTGGAAAAGTAAGTTATTCTAATTTTTGCGAAATAGTTTTAACAAATTTTAGTTTATACTTTAAACTGAAGTTTTTAAGCGAGGGGTTGATCAATCGAATTTTGATTGTACAACAGATTTCAGGATTTTTCAAAGATTTCCAAGATTTCTTAAAGATTTTAATGATTTCAAAAGATTTTAAAATTTTAAAAAGATTTTGCAAGGATTTCATTGATCATACAAAGATTTCATGCACTTAAAATAAAACTATATGTGTGTACATGTAGCCCTGTAAATGTTCCTAGACTGTAGGGCTTAAGATAAAAGGCTTAAAATAAACAATTTCAAAGATTGCAAAGATTTCACAAAGGCTTAAACGATTTCACAAATATTTCAAAAGAATTGACAAAGATTTAAAGTTTTTCACAAAAATCTCAAAGATTTTAAAGATTCCGTAAGATTTTTAAACTTTTTAAAAATTTAAATGATTTCACAAAGATTTCAACGATTTCACAAATATTTCATAAATATTTCAAAAAGATTTCTAAACATTTCACAAAGATTTCAAAAGAATTCAAGAAGATTTAAAGTTTTTCACAAAGATGTCAATGCCTTCAAAAAGATTTCAAATAATTTAAAGGATTTCACAAAGATTGTAAAGATTTCAAACAGATTTCTAAAGATTCCACAAAAATTTGAAAAAATTTCACAAAGATTTAAAGGATTTCACAAGTATTTCAATGACACCAAAAAGATTTCAAATAATTAAAAAATTTCACAAAGATTTAAAAAGTATTCGCAAAGATTTAAAGTATTTCACAAAGATTCTAATGAATTCAAAACATTGTAAAGTTTTCAAAATATTTCAGAAGATTTCAATGATTTCACAACGATGTATTTCACAAAGATTTAAAAAAAATGCACAAATATTTAAAGGATTTCACAAGTATTTCAATGACTTCAAAAATATTTCAAAATATTTCAAATAATTAAAGGATTTCGGAACGCTTTAAATTATTTCACAAAAATTCCAAAAAGATTTCTAAAGATTTCAAGGATTTCAAATATTTCAAAAGATTTCACAAAGATTTAAAGGATTTCACAAAGATTTTAAAGATTGCAAATATTTCAAAAAGATTTAAAAGATTTCACAATTTAAAAGATTTTCAAGGATCTTTTTTAGGACTTCACAAAGATTATGAAAATTATCGAAAAGACTTGAAGGATTCCACAAAGATTTCAATGATTTCACAAATCTTTCAAAGATTCCAAAGATTTCACAAGGATTTCAAAATTTTAAAGATTCACAAACATTTCAAAAGATTTCACAAAACTTAAAGGATTTCTAAATATTTTAAAAGATTTTACATTGTTTTCAATGGGACATTCAAAATGAATTCAACACAAATAGACTCTTCAAAAGTAAAAAATCGGATAAAAATATATTTTTTCAGTAGGAAATCCGAAGTATTATAATTTCATGAGGAAACAATATCCTCCAGATTTCACTTATCAACACTTTGCGAGACAGTTCACTACCGAATTTTTTAATGCTACCGAATGGAGTGACATTTTTCAGGCATCAGGAGCAAAATATGTAGTTTTGACTAGTAAACACCATGAAGGATATACTTTGTGGCCCTCGAAATTTTCTTTCAATTGGAATGCTCTTGCCGTTGGGCCGCATCGAGATCTCGTAGGTAAATCTAAAATAAATTAATAACATTTTTTATAAAAATATGTTTAGAATCGGAAAAGAAACTGAATTTTACAGGTGATTTGTCCAAGGCCTTGCGAAGTGAAACGAATTTAAGATTCGGACTTTACTACTCTCTTTACGAATGGTTTCATCCACTTTATTTAGAAGACAAAAAAAATAACTTCACGACTAATTCCTTCATCGATCGAAAAATGATTCCCGAATTACAAGAACTTGTTGAACTTTACAAACCGGATATAGTTTGGGCCGGCGGAGATTGGGAAGCAGAAGACAGTTACTGGGAGTCGAAAGAATTTTTAAGTTGGCTGTATAATGATAGTCCAGTAAAAGAAACTGTCGTAGTTAATGATAGATGGGGAATTAATATTCCTTGTCATCATGGAGATTTTCATACTTGCACAGATCGATACAATCCTGGTAATTTTTTTATTTCTACTTTATTTTCTTGTCTAAATTATAAATAGAATTTTAGTCCAAAAGTATTTCATAACGTTTATTATGAAGAATTCCTAAATTAAGAATAAATTCCTCAATTTTAGTCGACCGAATTTTAAACTCTCTAATTATGAATGCTTAAAATTGAAATTCAATGGGGAATTTTTATTCATTTAAAAATGGTTCAATTTCAAGTTAGGATCTGAAAATATTCTATTTTCAAAGTCTTGAATTTAAAATCATTCCTCTATTAAGACTTACAATTTTTAATCATACAATTGCGAAATCAGACAGTTCTGAATGTTTCAGTATAAAATTATTTTATTTTAAACGCTTTCAATTCAAAATTAGTCAAGTTTATGGGCTTTATTTTTTCGATTAAAAAATATGGTTAATATCTGAATGAAATTTATATAATTTTAAGTTTTATTTTGTTAACTAATAAACAACTTATTAAATTGACAAATTATTAGCTGTTCTTGAACCTCACAAATGGGAAAATGCAATGACTATCGATCGAAAGTCTTGGGGATACCGAAGAAATGCAGATTTGAAAGATTACATCTCTGTGGAAGAATTGGTTCGAGAATTGGTGGTTACTGTGAGCTGCAATGGAAATTTGTTATTGAATATTGGACCCACGAAGGATGGAATAATTGATCCAATTTTTGAAGAAAGGCTTCGTGGAATGGGTATGGAAATTAAATGATCTTTGCTTTGATGAAATTAATTTTACTTAAATTTTGAAATATTTCAAGGAGCTTGGTTGAACGTGAATGGAGAAGCAATTTACGAAACGAAACCCTGGGCTGTTCAAAACGACACTTTATCCGGAAATGTTTGGTATACGAAAAGCAAAAGAAGTAATAAATTATATGCGATTCTTCTTTCGTGGTCGGAAGATAATATTCTAGAGTTGGGATCTGTTAAAATTCCGGCTTTGACTCAAATTAATCTTCTTGGATATGAAAAGGAGCTTAGTGTAAGATTTTTATAAACTAATAACATAAGTCTTTTTTAAAGTAAATTTTTATAAAATAATGATTTAATTGCGTTAATTAATTAATTAATGATTTTCTTTGCAGTGGGAACAACGCTCGAATTACTTACATATTGAGCTTCCTATAGAATCACACAAAGGAGAACCGGCTTGGGTTGTAGTAATAAATGAGCATTTTTGAGATTGCAGATTTAAAAATTTTACATCTTGTTATAAAATTTGTTTTCTATACTTTTAATCAACATAGTTGCAGAACGTTTGGATTGGATAATAAAAATTAAAAATGGAAAGCTTATTCTAAAGCGAATAAAATTTTAATTACTCTGATAATCATTACAATTTACGAACATTACAACATTTAAAATATTTAATTTTATAACAACGAAATTTTAAAGGACAAAAAAGATTAATTATTGGCAATTCTTTAACATGTATAGAATATATTCAATAATATATGGAGAAACAATTTTCGTTACTGAAAAATTCATACCAGGAAACTTTTTGATAAAATGTTTCCTAGAAAATTGAGCTAGATAATATAAAAGATTAAGATTTGATAAGCGGAACATATACGAGAAAAAATTATACATTATCGATTCAAGGGTGTTTATTGACTCTGAAGTGAAAACGAATTTAAGCGACGTAGTGAGTTCAATTATAATTGTTCAACAAGCAATATCAAGAACATGGTTAAATTGATTAATTATCAAAAAACTACAAATTTATAAGATTGAATGTGCTTGTTATCCTAATCTCATTTTCTTCAAAAGGAAGATAATAAATAACAGCCAAATAATAAAAGATGGGGAAAGTAAAGTGAACCTAAAATAAAAAAGTAGCTTCTTAAAAGAAACTATTGACCAATTTACATTCAATGAATCAGAATCATCTATTATTACATCGGGGATTTCTAATAACTTTTTATAAAACGTACTTTTACGGTTGAATTCACAATATAAGATTGATGGTAATGTATTAAATAATTTCTGTTTTAATTATGAATAAATATAAATATTCCAAACCATGTCTGCAGATTTATTCATTCCTTTTATATCAAAAAAACATTGACGCCAATGAAGAGATAAAAATTATCTTTAGAACTAAAATTAGTCTGGACAATGGACGTAGTCCAGAAAATTGATAAATAATTATTTTAATTGTTACATATCATTACGTGTCTTTCGTAATTAATTTTTGCGATAAATAAATTATCGTCGGATTTAAAATTATTAATTGTCCAAGAGGCAAAACTATCTTATATCAGAGATAAGAAGAAGATATATAAACATGTTTTAACAAATGTGATAAGAGAAATAATCAGTGTATTCACTTTTATAAATTTGTTTTCAATTTCATTTCAGTTCAAAGACTTGTGTGAGAACGTGTCATCATGATTCGTGAATGTGCACGAATTTCCCTAGTTTTCTTTGCATTTTCGAGTTGTTTGATAAATGCGAAGGTATTGCATAACAAACCACAACAATTTGAACCCAGTTGGGAAAGTTTAGATAACCGAACTTTGCCTTCCTGGTACGATGAGGCTAAATTTGGCATTTTTATTCATTGGGGAGTTTTCAGTGTTCCCAGCATCGGCTCTGAATGGTTTTGGAAAAGCTGGAAAGGTATTTTAGTTTAATAAAAACCGTCCCCATTCGGAAGATAAAATAAAAAATGTTATAAGGTTTTCATGTACAAAAGCACCCGAATTCAGAAAAACTTAAAATTTAAAAGCGAAAATTGAAGCTCTTTAAATCTGTAGAATCTCCTTAACTTTTAATTTCAATTTTTTGAAGTTATTTCAAATAATTTTCAGACGGAAATCCACTTCTTAAAGAATTTATGCGACAGAACTATCCGCCTAATTTCACATATCAAGATTTTGCACAAGATTTTACTGCCGAATTTTTTAACGCCAAAAAGTGGAGTGAAATTTTTGAAGCTTCAGGGGCTAAATACGTAGTTTTAACTAGCAAACACCACGAAGGATATACTTTATGGCCTTCTAAATATTCCTTCAGCTGGAATTCTGTTGATGTCGGACCACATCGAGACATCATAGGTATTCTTCTAATTTTATCAATAAATGATCCACACATTTTTTTGTATTTCAGTCTAAACAAATTTAAAAATTAATTATTTACAGGTGAATTATCAAGAGCGATAAGAACCAAAACGAATTTGAGATTTGGACTCTACCACTCTCTTTACGAATGGTTTAATCCACTTTATTTGCAAGACAAAAACAATAATTATTCGACCGACAACTTTGTTACGAATAAGGTTATTCCGGAATTAAATGAACTCGTTGAACTTTATAAGCCAGAAATAATTTGGTCTGACGGAGAATGGGAAGCTCCAGACACTTACTGGAAATCCAGAGACTTTTTAGCTTGGCTCTATAATTCTAGTCCAGTTAAAGAAACTGTTGTTGTAAATGATAGATGGGGTTCTAAGGCTTTGTGTCATCATGGCGATTTTTACACGTGTCAAGATCGTTATAATCCTGGTAATCAAGAGTACATTTTTATTTCTGAGAAATTATCCTAAACTCTAGAACCAAATTCTTTTCAAGATTAAAATATTTTTTTCAGGAAAACTTCAGGCTCACAAATGGGAAAATGCTATGACAATTGACAAAGTGTCTTGGGGATTTCGAAGAAATGCTAACTTGAATGATTACTTCTCCCTAAAAGATTTGGTTAAAGAATTAGTAATTACTGTAAGTTGCAATGGAAATTTATTAATGAATGTCGGACCAACGAAGGATGGAATAATAACTCCAATTTATGAAGAAAGACTTCGTGAAATGGGTACATAACATCTTTTTCATTAATTATTTAAAGAAACTTATGATATTTGAAGGTGAATCAGACCTTGAAAAATCAAATTTGAAAAAATTCAAGTTTCAAAATATACAAATTGGATAAAATTCTGATTTTTTATTTTCTAGTTTGAGAAATATTGAAAAAAATCCAAATATATTAACAGCTGAATGAGAAAGAATTTAAAATTTGAAAGCAATATAAAAGATTTATTTTAAACGTAGCTATTTGAAATTGAAAACTTCAATTTGAAAGGTATTCAAATTGAAAAGCAACCAAATTTAAAAGTAATCCGAATGAGAAGAAATTCACATTCATAAATAAAAGTTTTGTTTGCATACATATTTCAAGGAATCAAAAGTTTGTTGATTCCCATTTTTGAAAAGCCAACTTTGTGATTCAAAGCATTCTTAAAAGTATAAATTGTTTATATATTTGAATACAAATATAGAAAAAAGAAATTTTTGTTTACAATTAAAATTTTTTCCTTCCGGCGCACAGTGGGGCAAAAAAGTTTCTATGGACAAAATGAAATTTCAGCTTACACTATGCATTCGATTTGAACTTTTTTTTTAATGAACGGTTTTTAAATTTTGAAAAAAATGGTGTGTTTGGATTTTTAATTAAAAATTTGGTTAATTTTTCTTTTAACAAAAAAATTGACATTTTATTTTTTTAACTTTTCAGAAGTATTTGTTACATTTCCAGTTTGGATATTTTTCAAAGAATACGATACAATTTTTTTTCATGGAATCAACTAAGAATGTCTTTTCGATGACATTTTGCTATAATCATTTGAAGATTCACAATAATCATTAATTATTTAAACAATTTCAGAGTTTGGTATTTTTCAACGAATAAACAGAATTTTTTTCGGAATCAACTGCGAATCTTTTGCGATGACTTTTCGCTATAATACTTTAAAACTTTATAAGAATTACTCATTATTTAAACATTTAAAACAATATTCATAAACAAATCCAGAGTTTGACTATTTTTAAACGAATACGCTCAATTTTTAGGGTTTCGTAGCTCCAGGCAGAAACCCTTATAGTTTCGGTCGGGAGTCCGTCTCTCTGTCGTACATTTTTTCGCTACCCGACATTACCGAGTACCCTAGCCGACTTCACCTCGTACCCTAACCAGAATTTACCCCGTACGCTAGTCGATATTACCCCGTACCCTACCCAACTTTATCCCGTACTTACCCAACTTTACCCGTACCCTAGCCGACATTACCCCTTACCCTGCCCGACTTTACACCGTACCCTAACCGACTTTACCCCTTACGCTAGTCGACATTATCCCGTACCGTAACCGAATTTATCCCGTACCCTACCCAACTTTACCTCGTACCCTAGCCGACATTACCCTTTACCCTGCCCGACCTTACACCATACCCTAACCGACTATACTCCGTACCCTAACCGACCTTACCCCTTACGCTAGTCGACATTATTCCGTACCCTAACCGAATTTATCCCGTACCCTACCCAACATTACCTCGTACCCTAGCCAACATTACCCCTTACACCGCCCGACTTTACACTGTACCCTAACCGACTATACCCCGTACCCTAACCGACTTTACCCCTTACGCTAGTCGACATTATCCCATACCCTAACTGAATTTATCCCGTACCCTACCCAACATTACCTCGTACTCTAGCCGACATTACCCCTTACCCTGCCCGAATTTACCCCGCACCCTACCCGAATTTACCGCGTACCCTAGGGGGGGGGGTGTAGGGAAAGTGACTTAATTAATAATTATAAAGACAAATTTTCAATTGGCATTAGGGTCGTTAATATTTATTTTTCTGCAATTAATCCTTTAACAGATTTTTTTGAAATTAAAAATGAGATTTTTTATGTTCGTCCCGGACTGACTCACCGGACTCGTCAGTAAGGCAATGTGAATTAGGCCTGCCCCATACATTTTATAATTTAACTGACCTAAATTCAACGACTTAATTAATGTCTTAGTAGGCTATGAAACCCCTTTTTGTAGGCGCATGACACCTACTTTGACTAATTTTTGTTTACAGAATCGCCTTTCATTATTAGTCGATTCCGTAAGCAAAAATTGAGTAGCCAAAATCTAAATTTGTTAATGAAAATTGTTCAAATAATTAATAATTCTTATAAATTTTCAAAGTATCATAGCGAAGAATCATCGGAAAGTCATGCTTAGTTGATTTCGTACACAAAATTGAGCGTATTCTTTGAAAACTAGCTAAATTGTGAATTCATTTATGAAAATTGTTTAAATAATTAATCATTCTTGTAAATTTTTAAAGTATCATAGCACGGAGTCATCGGAAAAATATTCTTAGTTGATTACTTACAAAAATTGAGCATATTTCCTGAAAAACATCCAAACTGTGAATTTGTTTATCAAAATTGTTTAAATAATTGATAAGCAGCATCTATTTTCAATTAATCGTAATTAAAAATTAATTTTTCTTAAATTTTATACAAAAACTCTAGATTTCAATTAGTTAAACACTGCCAATTCTTAAAAACTAATTTTCTTAATTAATTTGTTCATAAAGTAATAAAGAATTTCTTTAAATTATTCTCACACACTGGAAATTATTCACAAAATCTTAATAAAAATAGTACTTCTGTAAATTTAAAAAAATAAAATGTCAATTTTGTTGCTAAATAAAAAATTAATCAATTTGTCATCAAACATGCAAAGACATACATCTTTTCAAAATTTAAAAAACATTAATTTAAAAAAATGGCCAAATATAATGAATATTGTTGGTTAAAAATTGATTTGGCCATAAAGACTTTTTTCGTCCCGCAGTGCGTCGGCGAAATTTTACTTTTCCTTTTTTTACTTGCAAAACTTCCCAAGTTTAGCTGAAAATTTTATATTGCCAAAAAAGAAGTTTAATTATTTTCTTCCGTTGTTTTTGAAATATTTTTAAATTCATATAAAAATACTTCTTTAATATGTACCTACTTAATAGTAGTAATAATAAAGGTCTTTATATTTGTAATTGTTATTATTGTATAAGCGATTTTTAATTTTACTGATTATATTGATTCGATATTAATTTATTGCACTCTTTAATCAAATGATTAGATCATTCAAAATTGGTGGAAATTCAAATTTGAAAACAACCAAATTGAGTGCAATACAAACCGGAAAGTAATCCTAATGCATTAATTAATATTTTTATTTATCCAAATTATGAAGAATTTAACTTTTTCAACATTCAAACTGTTCAAAATCTAAAATAAAGAGATTGATTTAAAAATCCAATATTAAATTCGAAGGCTCATCAAATTAAAAATGTTTAATTTTTAACCATCCTGATAGATAATAATAAATTATCTGAATTTAAAAGTCTCTGAACTTCCCTAATTCAATTAAATTCGAAAGCACATTCGCAAATTTATTTTAAAATTAAATTAAACCTTATGTTCAGTGCTATAAATGACATAATATTTGGAAAATAGTTAAATTACAAACTAATCTAAGTTTCTGAATTAAAAATCATTAAAAATATGAAATTTGGGGTTTTAATGTGGTTTTTTTAATTAGGAGCCTGGTTAGCAAAGAATGGAGAAGCAATCTACAAAACGAAACCCTGGATTGTTCAAAACGATACTTTATCTGGAGATGTTTGGTATACTCAAAGCAAAGATGGCCAAAAATTGTATGCGATTCTTCTTTCATGGCCGAAAAATAATGCTATTCAATTGGGATCTGTTATTCTCCCCGATTCGTCGAAAATAAATCTTATCGGCTATCCACACGCACTTGATGTAAGTATTTAAATAATTTATTAAAAAGCCGACGGCATTAGCTGTGAGGTGAATCTCAACTCATACTCGACTGTCGAAAAAACCGACCGGCTGAACTCGGAAGGTTGTTTCCTGCAGTTTTCCTCTCCCATGGCCAAACGTCCAGGAAAATGCGAGTACCTCTAATAAAGTCGGATGCAGCCGCGGGTTATCACTGGTTGTGATTAAATCCATACAGTTATTCTAAGCCCACCTTAGTAAAACATTGTACATGTACACATGCTAAAGGACTTAAATGATACTTTAGAAGTGAGGGTCACCCGTGTGTAGACCTCTGTTTCACCCCGGTTTTAAATTAAAAAGACAGTACAATAGCTTTTAACCGCAGTGATACGGAACTTAAACGGACCAGCTTTACGAGACAATAATAATAATAATAAATAATAATAATAAATAATAATAATAAATAATTTATTAATAATTTTTAAAGTAATCTAATTTTTTAACTTTTTAGTGGGAGCAGCATTCATCCGAACTCTGGATTAATTTACCCGCCACCGCCCAGAAAGCAGAACCAGCCTGGGTACTAGTATTAAACCTGTAATCTTAAAAATCTAAAACTTCGTCCTTCTATTTGAAACTAGAGGCGTGTATCAGCCTTCATCAGGAATTGGACATTTTCTCTAAAATTGCGAAGTTGAATTATAAATAAAGGTTTGTCTGTTTATACGTTTATAAGTTTATAAGTGTTTATAAGTCTGTTTTATACGATTAACAAGGAAAATACTTTTTTTTTCAAACAAATAGTAATCGTTTACACAATTTAAAATTAGTTGAAGAATACTTGTAAGCTTATTACTTATTAAATAAAAATACTTCATGTTGACAAAATTCGGTCTTTAGCATCAATTGGACAAAAAAACTAATATTTTGCATTTGTCGGGGCATTTTCCAGACATCATACAAAGGGTTTAGGAAGGGGTGTTAAATGCTATATTGAGTGGAAATTATTGCTTAAACATTTCTCAAAACGTTACTGGAACTTAATTTACAAAAAGTTGATAACAAATAGGTGGTTTTCTCATTTTTTCGAAAACTGAGCTTTTTCCCTTTTAAAACCCCATGTTAATTTCAAGGGCCCGAGGGTGCGGCCTAATATTAACCAATTTGGCTCAAAATTAAAGGGAATTTTTTTCCGAAACCCGTAATGTTTGAGGGGAATTGGTCACCAAAAAGCGAAAGTCCATTTTTTGGACCATCTCAACCAACTTTTTAGAGATTTGAGCTGTCTAGGTTCATTCGGAAGTTCGTCGATATCAGTTTTGGTATTTTCATTATCAAAAAAGAACTGTTTTTTCTTCATGAAAATCATCGTTGTTGACTGAATCAAAAGCTGCAACTTAGTTTAAATTTTTACTTGCCTTACCAGCACTTTATGAGTTTTAAAGTCGAAGAAGGCTCTTTTTATATCAGATTAAAATTCATTCTCTTGATATTACAATAAATAATTTCACGTAAACTAGAATTGAAAAAATGTAATGGATTGTTATATCTTAATAGACTCACTAAAATTTTTTATTACGTTTAAAAAAATTTTGTATTGCGTATTTTTACAATCTTGTTCAAGGTGTCTACTCAAATCCTGGAAAAAAGTTCCCTGACTATTCTAGGTTTTTTCCCAGTATCTCAAGTTTTTTTCAGGTATAATTTTTCATAGTACGAAGCTATTCAAATATTTCGCATTATTTAAAACAATCGATTCGGAATATGTATACAGTTTCGCGAGTTTATTATGTTTTTTTTTTAATTTCTAGGGATTCAATTAATATGCTTAATTTAGAAAGCTTTGAAAAATTATATTAGAAGATATTCTTAAATATAATAGAACCATCGATTAATCAAATAAGTAAATAATACTAAAACATAATTAATCATTTCTTAAATTTGTACCTGAAGTCCATGAATTTGAATAATAATTCAAACCAATTTTTATTTTATCAACAGAAAAAGACGTATTTCCAACATGAGTTGAATTTTCAACTATAAATGTTATTCAGTCAAAAGATGAAAAATTGCGAAGAAATTATTGAATTTTCAAGCATAAAAAATGAAGTTTCAATCAAGAAGATTAATTTTCTACCAAAACGAACGAATTATCATAAAAATACATGAATTTTCAACCAGATACTTGAATTTTCAATCAGATACTTGAATTTTCAACTAAAACCCATCAAATTTCTACCAAAAATATAATAGTTAAAGTTTCAGTTATAAAAATTAATTTCAAACAAATAAAAACGAATTTCCAACAAAATGGTTAAATACAGTAATATAAAGCTACTTTACCAATTAAGAATTATTGTTATTCAATTTCATATTGGAATTAAAAAAAAAGCACGCTCTACAAAAAAGTCCCTGACATTTCCAGGTTGTTCCAGGTATATAAAAATTCCCTGACAATTCCAGGTTTTCCAGGTAGGGTAGATCTCAAGTCCTCCAGATACCGTCACAAATTCCTAGACCTAGAGGAATAACTGATGACGTAAATATGTAATTATGCCTGTCATTGTTTTCTTAATGTGTTCTTTCCGTAAAAACAAAACCAAAAAGCCCAACGTACACTATGCATACAATGATGAATCATGTAGAATCAGGACTGATAAAGCACGTATAACTTCTGGTAGAATATTCGTTTGCTACAGTCTTCACGAAATTTTCCTTGAGACAGTGTCTTTTATTTACAGAATACGATTGAAATTTGTTTTCGCCGCTGTGATTTTTCCGGACACTTCTTGGTAAATATTATAATATATTGAATGTATTTTCAACTAAAATTCAATATTAAATATTATTATTATATTAAATAACATATTTGTCTACCTAATTCCAAGTTTTCCTATGAGTAACTTCATGTATTGTGATACCTCATTATATTTCAACAAAATAATATTATTGTAATTTATGGTGTCGTGTAATAATTAATAAAATATTAGCTTACAATAATTGCTTTAGACATTTCGACACACGATGCCATCTTAAGTTAATTATGTATTCTAAAATTTTGACTGGTAAATAATTCTTAGATATAATTTTTAATGTCTTTGCTATTAGCGATTAGTTAATAATTAATTATTCAAGAGTAATACAAAATATTTTCAATCTTTTACTATGACACTATAATTATAATAACATGTTTTTAGAACATAGTTAATGTAAAATTCATTTAGTATTAAAATAAATCATTTTTGTCATTTTTCTTGTAAAGACTCTTCAATAATCAATAATTATCGCTAATAACAAAGAAATTAAAAACTGTAAATAAGTTTTTTTTTTAAATCTTCAAAAAGCTACATTTTGTTTTATATATTGTGTAAATTATTTTTTAATATTTTCATAACTTTTAAAAATTCCTAAACTCACTTGAATTTTTTCTAAAATTTTATAATCTTGCAAAATTGAACAATTTTGTTTTTAAATATTTTATATGCTTTTTCGAAATTTTAGGAAATCATTTGAAATATTTTTCAATTTTTCCTTAGAATTCATTTTTTTAAATAAAAAATCATTGTAATTTTTCTCATGAATCTTAAGAACATTTTTTATTCTCCTGAAATCTTTAAAAATTCTTAAAACGCTTCTAAACTTGATTTCAAAATGTTAAAAATTCCAAAATTCAAGGAAAAAATAATAAAAGAATTTGCAACCAAAGAGATGAATGTTCAACCTAAAAAAAATGAATTTTTAACACATTACAGTTGAATTCAACCCGAAAAGACGAATGTTCAATAAAACGGTTGAATCATCAACCAAAACATTAATTTTTGACCAAAAAATTGGATTTTTAACTAAAGGGATAACATTTCTACCGAGAGAAGAATTTGGAAACATTTATCGAACCAAGTTGAATTATTTCTAATATTTGGAAAAATCTTGCAAAATAAAAAAAATATGCCTTAAAATCTTCCAGTTTTTTAACATTTTTTAGAAATCTTTTGAAATTATCTTTAAAAATTAAAAGTCATTGATAATTCTCCCGGGAATCTCAAGAAAATATTTTTGTTTTCTTTAAACTTTTCAAAATTCTTAAAAAGCTTCGAAAATCTGTTTTCTTAAAAATCTTCAAAAACATATATTTTTTTATAATTTGTTTTAAAAGTTTCAATTTTTATTTTTTTTAAACTTCTAAATATCTCTTAAAATGATTTGTATTTCCTCTTTTTTTTTTAATCTGCATAAAAAAATTACCTTAAAAACTTCCAGATTCTTTTTTTACAATACTGAAACTCGTTTGAAATGTTTTTAAATATTCTCTTTAAATTAATTTTTCAAAAATAAGCTTCTAAACTTTTTGTTTGAAATCTTCAACAACCTACATTTTGTTTTAGATTTTTTAAAACCCCTTTCAAGATTTGAATTATTTTCGATAATATTTTTCTATTATCTTCTACATTCTATTTTGAATTTTCAGAAATCTACATTTTGTTTGAAATGTTTTGAAAACTTCTCAAGATTCAAATTATTTTCGAATCTTTTCAAAACTTATAAAATTTCTACATATCTTTTAAAATAACTCAGTTTCCATACAATTTTTTCAAATCGAACTGTCTCGTGGTCCCACAATTCGGGATGGGTAGTCAAATATTTTTCGGAAACTTGGCTAGTCGTCCCTAATTTTCCGGACCAGTCCATCCCCTTTCCAACTGCCTGCATTTTTCAGTACGATTAGATGCAGCCTTTTTAAAGTATGTTATCCTACAATTTTTATAAAATTAAAATTATATTAAAAATTAATAAAATTAAACATTTCGCAAATTAAGATATTCAAAGCTTTTGTCCATAATTTCATTTTTATCATCTCTTTGGAAGAGTGAAAAAGTTTACAAATTATAGTATGGTAGCAAAATGTTAAGAGCAGAATTATTTCCCAATATTAAAAAATCATTTACGATTAAAATTGTATCAATAATATTGTGTGACAAAAAAAAACTGCAGGCACTTTTATGGAGACCTATCACAAGTTGTGGGTCTAGTAAAACTAAGAAAAATGGTATGGGAGAAATTTCCCATACACCCCCAAGATCTCATTTTATGACCAGGAAACCGTTTTTGGGTAGGTTCATGTGAACAATCACTCATAACTTCGCTAATGTTTTTCCGATCTACAATTATTTTTTTTAGTTTGAAAGAGGAAAAGCAATCCACTCATTTCAACGAAATGAACGATACACGGTTGAAAAGGTCTGCTTTTCTTTTTGAATAAATTAATATTAAATTGAATAATTAAGTAAATTGTAAGTTTAAGTAAGTTTTTTTAAAGTAAGTTTATTCTATACACCTCTTATAAAAGTTTTTATAACTGTTAAATAATTTTTCAATGGAAACAAGTTTTTTTATGACTTTCCTCATTTGAAATGTGGCAGTACAGAACTAGATAACCAACAAAATCGGTATTTTTCAGGAGAGCGAAAAAACATTATGGAAAATCGAAATCACCGCTTAAGATAAGACTAAATGTTTCAGTTGACAATCTCAAAGTTACACTCACCACAAACTAAAACAGGCGCAGCTGCGATTGCGATAAACAATGTAAAATCGTCAGTTTCAATAGAAATTAAATTTTACTCACGAAATATTGAATTTCTCAATACGGGTGAAAAATGTTTGATACAAAAAAGTTAGCCCGTTCAGAGTAAATTGCTCCACGGTATCACATTATGATAAACGATTTTTCGCTAAAAGGTCTACAAAAAAGAGCATTTTTTCATTTAAAAATAATAATTTCAAGAAATATCGATGCTGAAGAGGGGAAAACAATATTATTACGCTTAAATCCTGAGTTAAAATTTTAACTAAAATCTAAATAATATTTTTCTTTGGTTACTAATGAGAATTTGAACAAATCCTTTTAACACAACTTGTATTTGATTTTATAAGAATTTTGTATGCAATAAATCCATTTTCGAAAAAATGTTGATGATCTAGAACTGTATTGCTACCCTTCATTTATTCTCGCTTTCTTATGTTTATTTACGAAATCAATATTGAAAATGGTCAACATTTTCAAACTTGATAAGTAAATCATATTAGATAAATGATTCTTTATCAATATTTGAGATGATGTTTTTTCTCGCTGATAAAAAATATGAAATAATTTAATTATATAATTTAATTTGTTTAAAAAAATAATGAATACGCTTCTGAATATGTAAATTATTTTAAAATGAATGTGCCACGAGCACTCACAAATGTCATGCAAAAATAACTTACGTAAGGCGTTATTTTGAAATTGTAGACCTCATCTCTCACCTGTACAAGATACCGTAACAAAGAATCGCTCTAAAACGTAAAAAATATATGAAAAAATAAAATAAATAATAAAAACAATAAAATTATGGAAAAGTATAATTAATTTCTTGTATATTAGTGAATGCCTTTAACTGGCGCGTTAGCAAAACGTGCTTTAAAAATATCTTGTTTAATGTATCCCTGTTAAAAAAAAATAGTTTTAAAATCGACGGTAATCACGAAAGAATTTTTCAGGTCAATTTTTCAGATTTCTGTCAGGTCAATTTTTTAAAATATTTCCAGGTCTGGGAAAACAGAAACACAGTTTTGTGTGTGTGTGTGTTTTTTTTTATTATCTTTGTTCGGTTGACTCTAAAAGATATTTATAACATCTGAGGGATCTTTACTCTTAAAAATACACCAGGAAAAAATTGATAAGCCTATGTAACCAAAAATCAAAAAGAGTCTATTTTCCAAAAAGTTATTTTTATATTTTTCCAAATTATTTTTTTCAGCTGGCTTTAAAAAAAGCTATTCTACATTCGAAAGCTTAGTACTGAAATACGCGAGAAAAAAATTTACAAGTCTAACGAATCGAAAAAAAGGAGGCAGCAAGATTAAAAAATATTTATTTTCTATTTTCTGAAATTATATTTTTTACTTGTCTATTTTTATCAGTAGAAACTAGAAAGCCCTCAGATGTTATAAATATTTGTCGGAGACAGCTGGAAAAAGATCATTTAAAACACAATACTCAGTTCTTCTAAAATTTACTATGTTTACATTAATAATTTCCCAGACGTACACAATTTGTTTCCAGTCTATTTTTACTAATAGAAAAACCTCAAACACCTGAAAAATATCTTTCATAATCCACATCCTCACTCCTACTCCCACTCCTCATAAATTCTGTAAAATATTGCTGACACCATCCTCCTCCCTCCTAAAAGTAATCTACGCAGCCAACCATGTAAACCAAGACTTGACTAAAGTTTCCTGTAAATCGCGTTCATTGAAAGCACTTTTTTTTAGCGGTTTCAAAGTGCGTTTAATTTATTACTTAAAATCAACTGTAATTTGTCGTTCTGTGAACAATTATTATATGAGTGATATGCAGGTCTCCATATTTTATTTTGGAACTCACATTATTAGAAAACAAATTCGACTACTCTATGCAATATGGAATCAAGAGACTTTTCATTTAGTATAATCTTTTAACTGCGAAATTCTTGTGAATTAAAAGAAAAAATGAATCTAGTGATCAAATTTGGACAACAAACTCTTACATTTTTTCATTCAAATTTAAAAACACCAAAATAAAAAGAGTAAATAACAAGAAGGCAATAATCCCCTTCCTTCTTTTTTCTTTCAACTTTTTTTATTTTTATCTTTTTTAAATCGCAATCAAAGTTAAAATCCTTATCTAAAAAAGTAGGTGTCAAGAAAATTTCGAACGCATTGTTGTCGCTTTTCCTCAATGCCGATTGGGTAATTTGAAAAACTCGAAGGAAAGAATGTTGCCAAATTCCCACACATAATTAATAATTTCACATTTGTGTGCATAATGAAACTGTCGAAAATTTAAGATTTACTAATATAAAATTTTATTATTTAACAAAAGTCAGACATATTCAGCGAAATTAAAATGTGTATTTTTGCAACAGGTGATAAATTACCATTTTTCAATATTTTCATTTTATTATTTAAATTGAAATAATTAATTTGGAAAACCAAAACTTACTCAAAAATATAAATTTCGAACAAAAAATAATTAATTTTCAACCAAAAAAAAAGGTATTTTCAACAAAATAGTTAAATTTTAAAGCAAATAAATTAAGTTTTAACAAAATTAATGAATCCTTAATAAAAAAAAAAATACGAATTTTTAACCCAATAGTTGAATTTTCTACCCAAAAGATAAATTTTCTAAAAAAAAAAGACAAATTCTTAAAAAAGTAGTTAAATTTCCAACAAACAGATGAATTTTCAACCAAGAAGATTAAACGTCTATCAAAAAGATCAATTTTCCACAAAAAATGGAATTGTTAAATTTTAATTTGAAAAAATTAATTTTCAATGAAAAAACCTATTTTTCAATCGAAGGAATGAATTTTCAACGAAAAAGATTAATTTTCTAGCAAAAAAGATGGATTTTTAACAAAATATATGCATTTTCAATTAAAAAAGTGATTTACAACAATACAAAATTTTCAACAAAATTGTTACATTTTGAACAAAAAAAAGTTTTCAACTAAAGTGATAAATCAACAAACAAAAAATGAATTTTTAACAAAGTAGTTCCACTTTCAACTAAGTAGTTGAATTTTGAACCAAAAAAGGTTTTTCCTCTAAAGTGAAATTTGTTATATTACAGGATCAATGTATAAAGAGAAGCTCAAATTTTTAATAGAACTAGCCAAAATTAACCATTTGTGGTAAGTTTTGATATTCAAAACTATTATTTGGATGTAAATAATGCAATGAAAATATAGAAAAATGGTAGTTTTCGTTTATTGTAAAAATACCATTTCCACTGTTAATTAACAATAAAGTTGCTCAATTGTGCTCGTCTCAAATACAAAATTGAAATACTGTTGTGTATGTCTGTCTTGATTAAGCACAATGTTACATTATAGATTTTGAATTTTTCTCAGTTACATCATGCACATAAATGTTACTTTTTTCTTACTGTTGAACTTTAAAAATAAAATTTTGATATAAAAATAAAATAATTTAATACATCTATGTGAATATTATGATCAGAAAACGTGGTAATTTGAATCTTATAGAAAATTCAAATCAAATTTAGATAGTCGAATTTAATTCTACTTTGACGAATAGTTCATGTACACATACCTTGAAAATGTATTTTTTATGTTTTTAAATGTTAAAAAAATATTAAAAGTACGGTGTAGGATAATTTCACACACGGCGAAACATATTTTGTTAATAAGAAAAATAATCTGCTAATATTAAAGAATTGTAAGTAAATAAAAAAAATTGTGTCATTCATATTGAATTTACTGTAATTTTCTCGCTACAATAAAGGAACTTCTATAAATCATATACCACGTTTTCAAATTTCTATAAATTAATGAACAGATTTTTCTTAAGAGATGGTAATTTGTGCGAGCATAGCGCGATTCAAACTTGATTCTTCATTTTGGGACTTGTCTAAATTTAATTTAATTTTTCTAGAATTGAAAAATTCTATAAGAACGTTCAAATTATAACAAATCGAGAAACAGTAAATTTTAAATCGCAAAATAGTTATATCATAACTGCGGGGGAAATATTACAGAGCATATAATAAGGATTTGCTTCTTATCCATTGCTCAATTTGTTTCCATTAGTTTATTAGTTAAAAGAAATTATAATTTAATTTAAAACATAAAAAATTTCAGGAAAGTGTCATCATTAGTCAGCATGTTTCGTGAATGTTTGCAAATTCTGCTTCTTTTGTTTGCATTTTCAAACTGCTTAATAAAAGCAAATCAAGAGCCAAAATATCTGCAAAAATTTGAACCAACTTGGGATAGTTTAGATAACCGAAAGTTGCCTTTGTGGTACGATGAGGCTAAAGTTGGAATTTTTATTCACTGGGGAGTCTACAGTGTTCCCAGCATCGGCTCTGAATGGTTTTGGAAAAGCTGGAACAGTATGTTATTTTAGTTGCAAAATTATCCAACAGATTTAAAATGAACATTTTTTTCGAAAACCTTGTGCGTCAATTTAAAATTGCTTCAAATTAGAAAGGTTTTAAATATTGAAGTTGCCAAATTTAAAGCTTTTCACTTTGGAAAAGCATAAAAATTTGAAAGTTTCTAAGTTTGAAACTCTCAACATTTATAAGAGCTTCTAAAGTTAAAGACTTTTTCGATTTAAACTTGCTACTTTAAAATCGTACATAAACTGCTTTGCTTTAATTTTCAAGACCTTTCTTTAAAGAATAAACAATATTTAAAAATGAATGTAATGCTCCAAATAATTTTCAGGGCAAACCAATCTCACTGTAGAATTTATGAAAAAGAATTACCCACCAAATTTTACTTATCAAGACTTTGCCAAAGATTTTACTGCCGAATTTTTTAATGCTACCCAATGGAGTGAAATTTTCAAGGCATCAGGAGCCAAATATGTCGTTTTTACTAGCAAACATCACGAAGGATACACTATGTGGCCCTCAAAATATTCCTTCAGCTGGAATTCTGTTGATGTAGGACCACATCGAGATATCATAGGCATACTTCTACTTGTTTAAATAAATTATCTAAATATTTTCTTGTATCTAAATCTAAACAAGTTAAAAAATAATTATTTACAGATGAATTATCAAAAGCGATAAGAACCAAAACGAATTTAAGATTTGGACTCTACCACTCTCTTTTCGAATGGTTTAATCCACTTTATATGGAAGACAAAAACAATAATTTTACGACCAACACCTTCGTTACTAATAAGGTCATTCCGGAATTACATGAACTCGTTGAACTTTATAAGCCGGAAATAATTTGGTCTGATGGAGAATGGGAAGCTCCAGATACTTATTGGCAATCGAAAGAATTCTTAACTTGGCTTTTTAATTCCAGTCCTGTTAAGGAAACTGTTGTTGTAAATGATAGATGGGGTTCTAAGGCTTTGTGTCATCATGGCGATTTTTACACGTGTCAAGATCGTTATAATCCTGGTAATTAAGAGTAAATTTTTATTACCGAAAAATTTTCTTTAATTCCAGAAGCAAACTCTTTTGAAGATTCAAATAATTTTTTCAGGAAAACTTCAACCTCACAAATGGGAAAATGCAATGACAATTGATAGAAAGTCTTGGGGATATCGAAGAAATGCCCAGTTGCATGATTACATGTCTCTAGAAGAATTGGTTAAAGAATTAGTAGTTACTGTAAGTTGTAACGGAAATTTATTGATGAATGTCGGACCAACGAAGGAGGGAACAATAACTCCAATTTTTGAAGAAAGACTTCGCGGAATGGGTAAACAAATTTATTTTATACAGATAGGCAATCTATTTGATGCTCAAAAAGACAATTTGAAAAAAATTCAGGTTGGAAAGCGTCTAAATTTAAATCTATCAACATCTGAATTAGAAAGCATAATAAATTTGCAGTTTAAAATTCTTCTACAAAAATAAAATTAGAAAAAAAAATCAAAACAAATATTTTTCGAAATTAAGGATGTTCATTAGTTATCTCACCTCACACTTTAGAATAATAAGTAATAAATTTAAGAACAATCTAGAAAATAAGCTAAAAAAGCCGCCTAGATGAAGATTGAATCAGAATTACGATTTTTTTCTAAAACGGAAGAAAAAATACAAAATCTCAAATAAATAATGTTAAACGATATTAAAGATTCAACTTTTTTCTTCGGAATCGCAGATAGATTTCTCTTTTAATTTTGTCTATATATTTAACAATGTGAATACTTTATAAGATTATTGAATTTTGAGGAAGACAATTATCGAACATCCTTAAAAGGGATTTATGGAAATGGTAGCTTGGAGCCCAAATTCATGATTTTAATCAATACTTTGAAATTAATCAGGAGATTGGTTAGCCGTTAATGGAGAAGCAATCTACAAAACAAAACCTTGGAGCGTTCAGAATGATACTTTATCTGGAGACGTTTGGTACACCCAAAGCAAAAATGGTCAAAAATTGTATGCGATCCTTCTTTCATGGCCGAAAGATAATGCTATAGGATTAGGCTCTGCAAAGGTCCCAGATTCGTCGAAAATAAATCTTCTTGGCTACGCACACGAACTAGAAGTAATCTTTTTAATTTAGAGCTATTCTTCAATTTATTTATTGTCTAAATAACAAATGCAACCTTGCTGGAAACAATTGTAGTTGATGATTTTATTAAAATTTTTCAGAATGTTTCTTTTACTTTTCAGTGGGAGCAGAATTCGTCCGAACTTTGGATTAATTTACCCGCCAACGCCCACAAGGGAAAACCAGCCTGGGTGCTAGTATTAAATAAATCTTCAAACTGACATTTAAAAATTCTATTTTAATCAACTTTAATTTCCGCACCTCTTATAAAATTATGTATAAATCATTAAAAATAATATATCCATACCATATTTAAACCAGTCTGTATCTTAGATCACATGGTTCTCGTGAATACTGCAGGATTCGCATAAACATTACCTATATTTGTATTAAAATGAAACTCTGCCTTTTCTTTTTAAAGTTGAGAGACTTCGTACAAATAAGCTCCAAGCAATTTGGTCTGCAAATAAATTATAATTATGAAACCGTTATTGAATTTTGTACCTCAAAAAATAAATTTCTTTTCCTGTAAAGTTTTACGCATCTCTTTTTTAACATACCCCTTCGATATAATTGCGAACATCAACCTTCTCATTCTGAGAATGCGCACCATCATCACCAGCACCGACTGGCAAAAGCAGAACATTCTTGCCAGTAACCTCCTGGAAAGTTAAAGTCACGGGAATGGATCCACCTTCACGAGACAAGTCAGGATCGACTTTATAAACGTGCTTCGTGGCTTTTCGTGCTGCAACATAATTCGGATGATCCGGGTTCTCAGTCCAAGCCTTTCCTCCATGATCCATAGATATTTTCAAGCTGTTCGGACTATTCCTGGCTGTCCACTGCTGTTGAAGACGAGCTGTTACCTTCTGCTCCACTTCCTGAGGGGTCATGTTCGGAACGATTCTCAACGAGAATTTACCAACAACCTTTCCTGGAATTACAGTCTTCGATCCAGGTTCGCTAAAAGCTCCCTCGATTCCATGAAGGGAGAGACTTGGTTGGCGCCAGCGGTGCATCAGTAATTGTTTCTGAAAATTTGAATTAAAATACATAAAATAAAGATAATCTCTCTATATTATAAAAAGATCTCGTCGCCTCACTGATTACTAGCCATGTAAAAATGTAACAAAATACTTCGATTTAAATTTAAACATTTTTCAAAAATAACTATAAGATTGATTTTTAGCTAAATTGATTTAAATTGAATATACAGTAAACTTCCTTTTATTTTAAGGTCCATGAAACGTACCCGATTAATTATTTTAAGGCTGGAGGGGCCCCCAACTCTACCGCGATTCGGCAGCTTATTTTTATCAACGACGTTCATTGGCTGCCCCGTTCTTGTATCGAGGCGCCAACTGTACGCAACTTTTTAAACCGAAAAGCGCGGGTAGATTTGAAATCAATAAATACTATCAATAACGATACAAATAAATACACCCGAAATTCCTAAAACTGCTGGCCCACGCAGTTTCTCAGCTCAAGAGGTGAGAGACGGTTGCGACTCTCACCTCGGAAGGGTCGCTGTGTGCGAGTACTCAAGTCGAGTATATTGCGCAATATTATGGAAGCGGTTCAGGCGAGTGGACGTCCGGCTTATTGCGCAGTTGAAAAAGTCGCTGTCCGGTAGTCTGCATGCATGCATCAGTGTTTTTCAAGTGTCTATCATGTGTTTTTGTTGGCGTACGACAATTTGCCAACTAAAAATCAATATTATAGAATCAAAAAACGACGCAAATATTTCGCAGAATAGAGTTTTGCAGCATGACGTACCGCGAAGATATGCTAGACTTTTCAGAGAAAATTTCCGAAATGTAGAGGTACGTTATAACGGTCTCCATAGTAATATTTTTCAAGCGTTTCGCGAAATACAATTAACTATACGAAATTTGAGGTGAGAGTACCCGGTTCTGATCTAATCGATGTGATTTACTTTTAGATTTAGCATATTTTCTTGAAAGCGTCGTGAGACGTATTCCCATGACGACGTGAAAAAATACTCAATTTGAACCAACGAGGGCGCTCTTCGAGCCTCTTTTTTTTATTGGTCAGGCATTGTCATGGAGGAGAGTGTACAGGGACCGTGGTGGGAGATGACAAAACTGCGCAACTTAAAATAAGTGCGTGTAGGGGGGTTAAAATAAGTGGACTTTAAAATAAGTGATCTTTAAAATAAACGGAAGTTACTGTAATTGTAATTAATGAATTTGTTTTCAGGGAGGACCACTGGCGCATTTCAGCTTTGCTATAAATTTTCGTAACTTAAGGATTTTTTTATTTTACTTATTTATAATTTATGAAATTTCAAGACTAAAGAAGAAAAAAGTTTACATAATAGCAACAATTTTAAAAGACCAGTTTTTTACCAATAGCCTATCTTAAAAATTTGGTGCACCTTGAAAACATATTTATTGAATACAAATTTTTAAATTGAAAAATGTTATGAAATGATTATAAAACTGATTAATAAATTTGTCCAAAAATCAATCTGAAAATGAATATATGTACATATAATATAATATCAAATATATATGTATTTCAAAGATAAAATTTGTATATTTATTGGACATAATATTTTTAAAAGTATGGAATGGAAGTATATGAAAGAATATGACTTATAAAACTATCAGGGAATCACAGGGTTTTGAATTTTGAGACCCGACTTTTTTTAAAACATCATATCACACTAACAACTGATTTAATATATTGATTTTTGTAGGTGTAGCGTAAAATTTATGGGCATTTTAGTGCAATTCAAAAACAATCAAAAAATTAAAAAGGGGCTGAAAAACTTTTTTTGACTACATTTTTATATTTTTTTTATTTAAACTCCTTAACTTTCGAAGATATTGATTAATTAGTGTAGCAGCCTCACTATGTACGTGCAATTACAAGGCATTGTGGAGCGAAATCAAATAACTAAGTTCAAAATAACTTTTAGAACGCAGTTCTTAATTTATTTTAGATTTTGTTTTTTAGAAATATTTAGAAATAAATTTAGAACTGATATGTGGAAGCAATGTTTAAATTGTTATTGTATGACAAAATTTATATTTATATTTATCATTTATAATTTAATTTTTTTCAGATCAGCTTGTTCAACTTCCCTAACCTCCTTCTCAACCCCCTAACTGCCTATCCTATCTCCCTGACCGCTAGCCATGTAAAAATGTAACAAAATACTTCAATTTAAATATAATTTATTATATAGAATTTTTAATTAAAATTTTAAAAAATTGTTGTGTTATGTTAATGCGAATTGCGAACAAATGCTGATTCTTTCCTTTTTCTTCTACTTTTGTTGTAAACAACTTTCCTACGCTCATTATCTCTTGGGATAAATGGGCAGGGGTGTGTGCAAGCGAAAGGGATCAATAAGTAATATTATTTTTATAAACAAATTATAATATCATATAGTGAAAATTATCGATTGTTTGTTTTTAAAGTAATATTTTTGCGATTAAATTACTTGTTTTTATCAACAAGGTGTACTTGATCATAGAAATACTACATGTCATTCGATATCATTTGTTAAGTTTCAAAGCAAACTGTATAAATAAATATGCATATGAATGTTATAGATAGAAAAAAAATTATAATAAATAATATTACTTATCAATACTTTTTCGCTTGCACAAACCCCTGAGCTTTAAATCGAAGAAGTACTGAGAGTAGGAATGTTGTTGACAAAAAAAGAAAAGAAAAAGGAAAGAATCAACATTTGTTTGCTATTTGCATTATCATACAATTTTAAACAATAATATTTCAAAAATGAATTGCGCGTATCAATTCTAAATTTGATTCTAAATTTTTATCAATAAAAAACGAAGTCTAAAATCAATTAAAAATTGCGTTCTAAAAGTTATTTTCAACTTTGTTATTAGACATCATCCCACTGTGCACATCGTTGCGCGTGGTTATTGAGGCCACGCAGCTGCACTAACAAATTACAGTAAACTTCCACTTATTTGAACTTCCACATATTTGAACCACCCTAAACGCTCTTATTTGAACATGTCACCTCTCACCACGGTCCCTGTACGGGCTACAAGGCAACGCCCACGTCAGTGGCTGACCAATTGAAATAAGAGGCCCGAAGAGCGGGAAGCCTTGAATTTAGTATTTTAGCATGACGTCATGGGAATGCAGACAACTTTGTCGAGAAAATATTCTAAACGTAAAAGTAATTCATAAATGTACGAATAGTAATATTTCTCAAGTGTAAAATCTATTTTCTCAGTCATGTTCCATTCTTTTGTCGATCGACTCTCACTGTGGAGCGGCCCTCATGCAAGAGTCGCAACCGTCTCTCTCCCCTTGATCTGAGAAACTTCGTGGGCCAGCATTCTAGGAATTACTAAGTCTCGAGCTACTACACTGAGAGTGGCGTGTATTTATCTGTATTATTATTATTATTGATAGTATTTATTGATTTTAAATAACCACGGTCGTATAAACAGGTCTAGAATCTCCGGTGGTGGGGGCATTGGAACGATGACTCGCGTTTTGAACATGATCTGTGTTTCTCTAAGTTACCACCAATAGATAGAGAGGAAAGTTAGGAAAGGAGGAAATTATGGTAGGGCAAGAGATGAGGAAGAGGACATTTCAAGGGAAGAAATAGTCAAGGTGTTAGGAATAATGAAAGGCGGGAATGCACCTGGTATAGATGAGATGCCAAATGAAGTCTGGAAATATGAGGGGACAGAACTAAACGAATGGGCATGAATAATGTGCAATAGAGTATGGAGAGGAGAGGGGTCGCCAGACATATGGAAAGAAGGAGTAGTGGTACCAATCGTGAAGAAAGGCAAATGGGAGGAAGTTAAAGGTTATAGGAGAGTAGCGCTGATACAAAAATTGTATAAAGTAAATGTAACTATTTTTGTCGGAGAGGTTGAAGAAAGAATTTGAGAGAAAAAAGATAGAGCCACCGAATCAGACAGGGTTTAGAAAAGGAATGGGTGTGATGGACAATATATATGTTCTGAATTATCTGATAAATAAAAGGATTAAAAGGGAGAAAGGGACAATGACAGCAATAGTTATGGACTTCAAGGCGGCGTTTGACTCCTTGGACCAAGTCGAGATAGGAAAAGTTGTGGTGAAAAGGGCATATGAGAGGGCTTAATAAAGAGAGTATCGGAAATTTTTAAATAGACAAAGAGCAGGATAAAGGTAGAAGATCAAGTAGGAGATAGTTTTTGGTTAGTGACAGGAGTAAGGCAATGATGTCATTTGAGCCCACTCAAAGATATAAGATATAAGAAAAGATATATACTCTGTGCGTGCGATATATAGCGTTGATGGCGGAGGATGAAGAAGGGATGGAGGGCTTAATTACAGGATTGGAGAAATACTTGTATGGGAAAAAGTTGAATTTTAATGTAGAAAAGACAAAGATAATGAAGTTTAGAAAAGCAGCGGAAAGAAAGAAAGAATGGACTGGGAGATGGAAGGGAGTCAAGTTACAAGAAGTAAAGAAGTTGAAATATTTGGGATATACCTTGCAAACAAATGTAGATCATACAGCTCATATAGGAGAAAGGATAAAAAAAAGCGGCAGGGGTAATGAAACAGATATGGGGAATAGGAAAAAGGAGATTAAAAAAAGATCAGAGAAGGAGAACGTGGTTATTTGATACGTTGGTATGGCCAGTGTTAGGTTATGTAGCGGAGATATGGGGATGGAAGGAAAGGAAAGAGATTGAGAGTTTACAATAAAGCTACATAAGGTGGACACTAGCGGTAGACTGGAGGACGCCTGGATATATGGTGAGAGAAGAAGCGGAACGGGATAAATTAAGTACTAGAGCGGGAAAGAGGCCATGGCAGTTTGAGACGAAGCTAAGGTTGGAAAAGGAAGGGGAGGTAGCACAAAAATGTTTGAAGGAGGAAGAAGAAAGGAGGGGGAGAGCGATAGAACTAACAAGATGGGATGAAGAAAGGAGGGAGTTTTTTAGTGCTAGAGATATAGGAGAGGGGCATGGAGTAAGCTAAGAAGAATTGTAGAGAAGGGACAGGGAAACAAATTAATAGAAAGATGGGGGATGATTGAGGAATCATAAGATGATAAATGGTATAAGATGATAGAAAAGGAAGGAGTACCAAAGTATAAAGAAAAGGGATGGGGAGAGAGAAGGTGGGCCAGAATATCAAGATTTTGATTGGGAAAAGAGATAAGGGAAATGATGTACTGGAAAAAGAAAGAGGAAAGAAAGTGCAGAATATGTGAATGGGAGGAAGAAACATGAGAGCATGTATGGGAATGATGTAGTAGAGGAATGGAAGATAAAGGAAGCTGGTAAGGGAATGTGGTAAAGATTCTAGGGGAAGATGGAATGGGTGAAGAGTGGATGAAGGAGTTGGAGGGGGCTACAGGTGCGAATGAGAAAGAATGAAAGAAAGATGGCAAAATTGAGGTATAAGAGAAGTGAAAGTGAAAGAAAAAGGAAATGGAAGTCGCTTAGATTAGAAGTGTAAAGATGTGTAAGTAATAGTTATGTAATAGTATAAGTAGATTAAGATGCGGATGCGGTCTTGCTCGGTCTCTCGCTTTCGATTAATGAAAATAGTTGTAAAAGTTTGGAAATAGTAAGGATAAGATAATATAAAATATGTATGTGTGTATATGTATGTGTATCCAAGCACTAAAGTTTCACCAAGTTTCATCAAAATCGCTAGACCCACTCCAACTCTGATATTCAGGAAATGGTTTGACCTAGGTATAAAAAGTATATCTAAATCTTATAACAATCTTGTGAGGCTCTCCACTTGGGGTGATCGCTAGTGATATTGATCAGCAACCTGGGCCGGAGCAGTATTGCGCAACGAACGTGTTATTTAAATAAATAACACGAAAATTTTAGATCAATCTAAAAAATCTATACTTCCTTCCCCACATTACTATTTTCCAACCGAGCGAGTCACGCCTGCCCCGAAAAGGAAATGGCTTAATGGTATAATAATAATTCCCTATTTATATTCCTTAAAATCAGATTTTTTGTCTCTACGGCGTTGAAATATATGAGCCTGTGTCTCACAGACCCACGAGTGGCGTTCTAGAGTTAAACCTGAAATGCTCCCGCAGTATATAATAAAATAAAATTAGAGTTTGATTATGAAATTTGAAGAGGAAATTACCTTATCTTCGTGAGCTAACTTCGTGCAGCCAACGCTATTGCGGAATTCATCCATACAAAATTCAATCTGATCATAGGACTTCACTTCAGTTTCGGACATTTCGGCTACGCTATCGTAGATTCCGTCGACCAGAATTTTTCCCTTTGAATCAACCAAGGAATTCATGAGATAAACGAGATCAGCCATAGCTTCGTGAACTGCACCACCGAAAGATCCGCTGTGTAAATCTTTTTCGGCGCATTTAATTTCAACGAAGAAGTAGCAAACTCCTCGAAGGCCATAAGTAATGCAGGGCTTAGTTGTTCCGAGCCAGTAATTATCAGAAATGCAAACATAATCGACACCCTTAAGGAAAGTTTCTTTACGAGCGTAGAGAAGTTCATCCAAACCTTCGCTTCCACTTTCTTCCATTCCTTCAAAGACAAACTGTAATCAAAAACAGAAAGGTTCAAATTAATTTAAATGGATTCCTTTTGGAAAATAAGCAAAGTAGATGGACTTCTTTAAGAATTTAAAGAGCGTTTAATTATTTATTTAAATAATTGTAATTACTTTAATATTGACAGGAATATCAATTCCTAAAGCCTGGTAGCCTTCCAGTGCATGAATCCAGCAAAGAACGGGTCCCTTATCATCAGTGCTTCCTCTTCCGTAAAGTTTTCCATTCTTTTCGACAAGAATAAAAGGCTCTGTATCCCAGCCATCTTCTTTCAAAGCAGGCTGAACATCCAGATGTCCGTAAATAAGAACAGTTTTTTTCTTTGGATCGGTTCCAAGTTGACCGAGCAAAACAGGTGGTAAGGGAATTTCCGCTCCTGATGGTATTTTTTGTGTACCAATATCTGCTAGTTCAGTTGTAGCGCCTAAAGCTTTCATCTTTTGCTCTGCCCATTTCATCATTTTTATCACCTCCCCTCTTTTGTCTGGCCATCCTGAGACTGATTTGATGCTTATTGCTTCTCCTAGGGTTTTTATGTAGTCTGCCTTGTGCGCATCAATGTAACTAAAATATTAAAGCTTTCAATTCAATAATAAACCTTTCAAATATATTTGAGGCACTCTATTTTTTAGGGTGTTTTTTACAATTGTTGTAAAGGTAATGAACGTTAGCTATGCTAGAAGTTCAATTCACGTAATCATTATTAACCGATAAAGAGATATTGAAATTCGGTAATGATAAAACTTATCAATTCAGATTAGATATAATTTTTTCTCTATTTTTTTCTAGAAGTCAGTGATTTTTAGTGGAATTTAGAATTGCAATAAAATTGAAAATTAGTTTTGTTCATGAAATAAATTGTAGTTCTTACGAATTTTCTGGTTTATCATTATCTTTTTAATAAATCAAAATTATAAAAATTCCCAAAGTTGCTTTCTTTTACTTCTCTGACTATTCATACAAGTTTAAAAATAAAATACAAAGCCTACTGATACCTATTTTAATTATGAATGATGTGACGAAAAAAAAATTCGATTTAAAAATGTATGTCCTTCAAATTAAAAACATTTCCATTGTGAAATGATTCGATTTAGAACATTAAACAATTTTAATTGTTTAATTATTGAGGCTTTCAATTTGAAAATGTACAATTTTTAATGATTTAAATTTCAAATCGTTCCATGCCAAGCGTTCAATTCAGAAACTGATATAAACTTTTATGAAGAAAGTAAAACCGAAAACGGGAAAATAAGTAAAAAAAATGAAGGTCAGGTATACTTCCGAAAAGGTCACCTAAGAATATTGACTTAATACTTGGTTTAGGGGTTCCTTTTGCAACCTAGTTAAAAATCCCAAAAGAATTTTTGGCGCAGATTAATATAAACTATGTTATTATTATTTTTCCTTTTTTAAAGGAAGTGTACGCTCGAGTGTACGTGTACCAAAATTTCGGTACAAATAGCAGTCCCTTTTCCAGCTCCCCCCATTTCGCACCGAAAAAATCCGTCTATTTGTACCGAAATTTCGATACACGTAGCCACGGCCTTTTTTAAATTAGTTTTTTCAAAAATCTCAAAAAATATTGATTTGAGATAAAAATGTTATGCCTAAAAGTTGTAGATCTCATCGAAACACATATCTTGTACAGGTATACTTTTTTCCTGAAACTGCTATTTTTCAAGAAAAAATACAAAAATTAATTTTCATATTTTTCTTTAAAAAATATGTTAAATATGGTAAAATATTAATTAATTTTAAAGTTTGCATGCCCACAACCCCTCCCGTCGATCACAACGAACCGCTTTTCCAACGCCAAAAAAACCGCGGCATTTTAAATCAGGGATAAGTTAGAGACGCAGTCTCTAACTTAGGAAATTGATTTCTTGAAAATTACCTGAAACTTACAAAAAATATCTTGAAATTTACCAAAATTTTCTGTAAAGTTATCAGAAAAATTATAGAAAGTATTGGGAAGTTCCGGGAAATTTAAGGTAATTATTGTGAAGTCATTAATATTTATATGAAGCAATACAAATATTTACAAACTTTGGAGTATATGTGTGCGGTTTGAACATAAGAAGATACGATTCAAAATAGACAATTCTGAAAAAGCTATAGAAGCAAGTGGTTCTTCTGAGCTATACTTTCAAGATTTAAAAATATTTTTTTTTATTTGTAGAGTAGAGTAGAGGAAAAATTAAATGGGCTTTACTTAGTTGTCATTTCCCATTATTTGAAAGTGTATTTTTTCATGTTTTAAATCTATGAAATACTTCAAAAACTTGGAAAATGATATTTTAGAATAAAAAAAACATCACACGAAACATAAATCATAAATTTAATTCTCATTATCATTTCTCTTAGTAAGAGGGAGAAAAAACAAAATGGGCTTTACCCATTTGTCACAATCATTTCTCAACATCCACCTCAACTAGAACCACGTTTTATGGCGAAATGAAATTTGTTTCCTTACATAGTTTTAACATTTATCGACACGCCAAAACCAAAAGTACTTAAAACTGCAAAAACAAAACAATTTTCGACAAATATGGGCTTTACCTAGTTGTCGTTTTCAGCGCCTGAATTATGTTCCTTAAACTTATCAAATTTTCAACTTTTTTAAACAAATTACATAATTAAATAAAAAAAAAATACGGAAATAAAAAAATGGTAGATTCCGAATATCTTGTTCACAAAACACTAATTTCAAAATTAATCATTCATTTTAATTTCGCATTTTTTACCTGCTTACTGACAGAAGTTCTATACTAAAAGTAAAAACTTATCCTCGATAAATTATAAACTTTAAGACCTACTCAAATATGTATGTTGTTTTGCAAAGAGAATAAGACGATACCTATCTTACCGATTTGCCAAAACTTTTTTTTTACAAAGTTACGAGTTTTTGAATTTTAAAAATTGAAAACGCGGATTATCAAAAAATGGTCCAAATTTTTGTTAATGGTGTGATGTTTTTTAATCTAATATAGATATGTATCTTGTCATATGTCTGATTCTGATGGGATTGCTCGTCCTCTTTCGAACTCCGTTAGAAAATTTAAGAAAAAGTTTAAAAGTGACAAAATGGAGGCGGATTTTCTGAAAATATTTTAAAATCAATTTACTTAAAAATCCCACCGTTTTTTTTCTCTTGATTTTTCTTCTAGATTTGACCGTATTTAAGAAATATATTACATGGTAGTCTGCCCTGTGCTCGAGCGTTGGAGAGAATTTTTGTTTGAAAGACGAAAATTCACATTTTTTTCCAAAAAGACACAAGATATAAAAAAAGCCAAAAGAACAAAATTGTTTCTTTTCAAGATTTTTGTGAAAATATGTGTAAAATCCTCGAAGATTGTTTTCTAAACAATATACAATTTTATGTTGGGATGGAAACCCAAAAAGGACATAATTTAACAGTTTTGACAACGTTTTGGTTAAAAATAATGAAGTTGGAAAAAATGAAGAGTATGGATTATTTCAAAAATTCCGACTTTGAAGGGAAAAAAGTTTCATGTAAAAGTTGTTGAAACTGTTAATTTATGTTCTTTTATATATTTTCTATGATTTTCGTTTCTTAGACAAGCAAAATTCTCTCGTCTCATCAAGGCGTGGGCGCAGGACAGAATATCATGAAGTATACTCTTTAGAAAAGGTGGAAACTTTGAATAAATTGACTTTGAATCTTTTCAGAAAAATCGCCGACATTATAGGTGTGTTAAGCTGGCACAACACTATTGCAATATTTAGATATTACCTGTATCACTATTTAGGGCTCATTTAAGGCTAATTTAATGCCCTATTGCGAAATTTAATGTTCAACGTTTTTTATAAAAAAAGCTGATTGCGCTAGCTCAACGTTAAGCTAGCACCACCATACCCGTAAAAGTCGTTAAACAAAATTACCACATTTTTGATAATGCCATAATTTAAGGCTCATTTAAGGCTCTTAAAATATCAAAGACCGGAAATCGTCAGATTTT
>JAABKJ010000135.1:0-59175 GCA_011634705.1 Andricus grossulariae | reverse complement strand
ACTAATTGCTCCAGATATATGTACCTGTGTTTCTTTGACATTGAATAGACTATTTTCACAACAATATTCACACTCTGCTTCATCGATGCTTGATAAACCTGATATATAATTTATAAATTTCATTTCTTCATGGCTATTTTTGATGATGTTAAATTTAAAATTTTCTAATTGGCAATCTAACTCATTTTAAGTTTTATTTGGAGACAACTTTTCCTGCTTTAATTTGATATTAAAATTTAAACAAATATTGAGAGTTGAACATATTAAATTTTGACATTAAATGTTCAATTTTTTTAAAGTATGAACTTATTGCTACAGAGCCATGGAGGCTCGGCCTCCCGACTTATTTTTAGAAAGCATAACGCATTACGTATTTTTTGTACATTTTTAATTTAACAGTTTTTCAAAAATTAAACAACTGTTTGATAGATTCGTAACTCACTGCTATGTTTATTACACCCTTACAAAAAAATACGATTATTATTATAAATTTATGATAAGCCCCTATAATGATATTCCTATAATTGATTTCGTATAACTTTTTTGTGATTCTAGAAAAATCATTATAAAAAAAAATTATAAAAATAGAGAAACTAAACACGAATAATTGATTTATTCGTTTAACGCAGGACTTCAAATTATTTCAAGGCTATTCACCTATTTTTTTATGTTTCTTTCAAATTATCAAAATTTCTGGCCTATTTTGTGTTATTCAGTTCCATTCCACCATTTTATATCTCACCAAAAACATCTGCGATGCTAAGAATTCCGACAAGTAAAAAGTTTTCTGAAGCATGTATTAAAAGTGTAAAAATATTTTTAATGTTGGCGAGATTTGATCTTTTTTCATTTCTATTATTGATAATAATCTCGTCAAATTTTAATTTGTCAACTTTTAATATATTCTCAATATTTCTGCAATCTAATAAATTTATTGAATTTAAAAATTTAGATAACGGTTAAAATTACTTTGCCAAACTTTGATTTCACAAACTATATATATTTTACTGATTATTTTTTACTTGTTGGAATCTTTTTGCATCGTATACGTTTTTGGTGAGATTTCAATTCTTTTTAAATAAAACTCTTTATCAGATAACGTACTCGTTTCAAGCTAATAAGAATATGTAATACTCAACATAATATAAGATGTGTAATGATTTTTACTGATTAATAGTGTAAGCTTCAGGTCATATAAATTACTAATAAATTGAATTTTCTCAATTTGAAGCAGAAAATCTAGAGAAATAATTAGGTAATTGAAATTTCTCGAGAAATCAAACCTAGATATTCACCTAACGGAGTTATGTTGATATTTTTGTACAAATCGGTTTCATAGTGTAAGCTCCAGGTCATCTCAAATACCAAGAAATTTGAATTTTCTCAATTATAAGTAAAAATTTTTAAAAATAATTGACTAATAAAGATTTTCTAAAAAATATCTCTAAGCCTCTTCTGACAAAATCATATCCAAATCTTTTATCCAATCGGTAGAATATTGTAGGCTCTAGTTGTTATTAAATTATTAAAAGTCGAATAATTTTGCATCAAAAGTGAAACAGCTCTATGAATTTATTATTTATTTATTCTAAATTGATTTTAATTATTTATAATTATTCTTCTTCATACGAATAGGCAGGGGCAATTGAGTTTCATAGCACTGATGTTATTTATATGTTACCTATTGTACCTATTGTACCTTGGATCTATTTCTTCCTCGTGGTTTCCGTCATAAAGCGTTTATTGACGCATAGGGAATCTCTACGAAATCATCTGGTTCATAGAAATTATTTCCTTTATGCTTC
Source organism: Andricus grossulariae (assembly GCA_011634705.1). Classification (NCBI taxonomy): domain Eukaryota; kingdom Metazoa; phylum Arthropoda; class Insecta; order Hymenoptera; family Cynipidae; genus Andricus; species Andricus grossulariae. Next base: position 57,370 of record JAABKJ010000135.1, on the reverse strand, counting down.
ACTCTGAGGTTTAGTGGCAAATCACATTCGCAGATGGTGTTATGCGTTGCTTCATCGTAAAAGCCACGTTTTCGACCGCAAGTGTCACTATCTATTTTAATGTTAGTCAGGTGCTTCATTAAGCGGCAGTGACCCGTGAGCATTTCTACCACTAATTCCATCTGATTTCTTTCTGAATTCAGAAGTTTTTTTAGACTTACCTAAACATGGTGTTTTGATAAAAAATTTTAGAGTAAATTATTCCATTAGTTATCTTCCAATATCTCGTGTGTTCCAGCAGGATCTTTACGGTATGGTTCAGGTCCGTGGAGGGCTTTTGTATTTTCACTTGTTGCGAGCATATTATTTTTTTCATTAGCTCCAATATTCTCGTGTCGAGGACTCCATATCTGGTTCGAGATGTAATCTCCTACGAATGGAAAGCCTTTAAAGCAGCTTGGCTGTCATATCCATTGCGATAGTTAGTTGCATACTAGGTTTGATCACAAATACTCCAGCCTCGGAGTCAAGGGAGTATTTAGAGTCGTCTGTGTGCCAAATGAGTCCTGCCCTTGTGAATCAATTAATTCTCCTCTTTTCATTTTGCCAATCCTCCCTTTTTGGGAAGATCACCTTAAAAAGCTTCATAAACGAATATTCTGTCAACATGCTATCAGAGTGCATGGAAAGGATTTCATCCCTTTTCAATACACTCTTTACTGTATCATTCACGTTGAGAAACTCGAAATTATTATGGCTCTCATTTCTAGGCTCCCAGCTGACTTTTGGAACTAACAAAACTGTTTCTTGGCAACCAGATCAATAAGACACAAGTTATACTCAGTCTATTGGCAACTGTATATAACCAGTATAGCACCTTGGGTTTGAGTCCCCAGGTTTTTCCAATTGTGTCTCTTCAAGCCCAAAATACAGATTTGGTCTTCAGCCATCAGAGTATTTCGGCTTAACAGCCCCCCCCCCCCTCGACACACCTCTCTGGCGGGTGATAAATTGATCTAGTCTTCTTAGAAATAATTGCCAAGGACTCTCCAGGAACTTTCCTATATTTGTCCCAGTCAGTCGCTCTTGGCTTCCTATACCCAACCGGATCAGACTTGTCAGATGTTAGGGAAAAGCATATATGCTTGTGACCTGATAGGGATGTCTCAGGTAATACATGTCAATCTCCGCATGATTCGCTAATTGATATAGAGCATATGATTAAGTCTATAACCTATTAATATATAATTGTCACAAAGGTTGGTATATTCCCCAATTCAATATGATTAGTTCGGTAGTTAAAAGGTAATCTGAAAGGTACTCACCATTGTTGTTCAATTTCTTACTTTTTCATATTGTATGATGCTCATGCGCTGCATGTCCAATGATCATTGGCCATCCTTTTGAACTGCAGTAAAACACCAATCTTCTTCACTCCACCAATGGTAGCGGGTTCAGAGAATAGAATGGCAGGTATGCTGAGTAACTCACCATGGGTTGGTGCCTGCCACTTCTTTGGTGTTCGATTTTAATCGCTACTAGGTCTTTGATACAGAACCTAGGTAAGCTAATATCATCAATATCCCTTCTGTTATAAATCGCTGCCCTATGGTTCCCATCAGTTCTACTGTAGATTATTGAGCCGCACTTGTGACTTACACCCTTCACTCATACCTTGTAATACCAAGGTTCTTAGATCAGGACAAAAGCCATTTTCCCAATGTAATGCGCCTGCTTAAGATGGTCGATTTAAGAGCTAGTGTTCTCTGTCAGTGTTTCTGAAGATGGCTTTACATCTACGGTCCTCGTCATTCCCTTTCGCTTATGAAGGATTTTCATTTGGATAGTTATCATCCGCTTATATGGTCTATATTCAATCTTTTCAAGGCTTTCGACCATTGAATGGTTCTCACTCAAGACTAAATAGTTCGACTTAGCTTCGTTTTTCACGTCGTAAGGTTTCATAGGGCAAGTCATTAAATCTGGGCGTTTAGGGGTCCCCGTTTGAGAGGTTATTTCACCTTGAAACAGAAGTTGCTGGCGATGGTGCCTCTTTCTGGCACCAGTGTACTATACTTTTTCTTCGTAGGAGCTTACTCGGACGCAGAATTTTCTTGAGCATTCGACTCGTATACGAGGCTATATAAGACACCATTCCCAGTACTGACATCTGAAGTGCTTTAACCGCATTGGTCTCTTGTTGGCTTGGACGAGATTCAATACTTTCAATGTTTTCCATCTTCTCGGGAGAAGAAGTATTCACAGAGGGTTTTATTTTAGACACACTCCATGTGTTGTTTTGTTGTTTTTTAAATTAGCCGCTTGTAAGGTTAAGGCTAGATACACTCGAAGGTCACCCAGGTATCCCAGGTATTTTCCACATCCGAGCTTGGGAGTAATCTTCGAGCTGAGAGCCACTCGACAGTTTCTTCTTGGTCAAACTAACGCAGGTGCTACATACTTTACCAGACCTTGAACAGGTGCTATACACCTTACTAACTAAAAACTACTTTCCTGGATGAGTCCTTATGCTCCGGTGTCCAGGTCGACGTCACCTGCTGAAATCCTCCTCAGCGCAGCCAGCTCTGAATCCTGCTATCCCTAGGTCAGGAAGATTTAAGTCCGAACCAGAGGGGTAATCGAATACAAGCATCCCCTACACTCAGAAAAATTTTTGAATCAAACAAATTCATTCTTTGATATGGGGTCAAACAAATATTTTATTAATTCAAAGAAAAATTTGTTTGATTCAAGCTAAATTTGTTTAATGCGTACACACCATTGCTCAACTCAGATAAATTTTATTTGAATCAAAAAAATTCTATTTTCGATGTAGGGCAAACAAATATTTGTTTTATTCAAAGTTATTCCTGAGTGCAGAGAAGAATCTTGAGAAATAATTAATGAATCGAAATTTTCTGTAAAACGGCACTAGAGCTTCAGCTAGTCATTTTGTCCTGAAGTTTTTAGACTTATTGGTTGAATATTGTAGGTTACAAGTTGACCGGTCTGCTAAAAATGATACATTTTTTATGTTTACTGAATCTGCTGTGTCCAGTTTCCAACAAGAAAATTCAACTTATTTATTGGTAGGTCACCGCAATCACTAAAGTATCAGTCACTATTTTCGTTAATTGACTTTAGTGAAATCAACTCGTTATTTTTTTACTATTCCTTTAGTGAAATGCTAACGTTTGTCTATTCTAATAGTCATACACTTATTGCTTATGCAGTAGTAAAATTTTAACTAATTCAGATTTAGAACTGAACTTGGAAACTTGGTGTTCATGTAAAGATTAAGAATGATTGAAAACTCTTTTCTTGTGGAAATGAAGTCCTATCCAATAATATGGCTAAGGAAGTAACTCTATCATCAAATCTTTTGCTCTCTCAATTTATATCATTAAGATTTCATTGTTTATCAGTAAAAATCTGTAATTATTATCTGATATTCAGTGATCAATTTTTTATTGATAATTAGTTTTAATTGGTAAGATATTTGAATTAAAAAAAATCTTTTACTTCGTTCTTTCAATTCAAAGTGAAAGTACCTTTAAAACTTACCTTTACTTATAAAAAAAGAAATAAGCCATTGATTTTTTTTTAATACTAAATCGACTAGAGAAAGTTAGCTACTAAAGATTAGTGGATGAATAATAATTAGATTAGCAATATTGTGAAACTCATGATTAGGTTAGTTCTTCTAGGCAAACATTACGTTCACGTAATATGTGCGGAGATGACCTAGCTTGTACTTACAAGGTACTTCTTATAACCTACATCCATGATTTTCATTTGATCAATAATATATACAGCCCTTAATATATTCATATAGTTTCACTAGTCAGTAATTAGTTTAACAACAAACTTAACAACAAGTTCCGATCGACCATGTGGCTGACTTAAGTCGGCTGACAGTTCAAACGTTTGATGGATTCTTAAATGGTTTCAGTTTCAAAGGTTTGAATTTCCAATGTTCTATTTCTAAGACTAGTTATAAATCTCTTAAAATTTTCAACTGTTGCAGATGGAAACTGTCATTTTTTCGAAATTTTTCAAATTAAAAAGCGTTTGATATTTAATTTCGATATTCAGAATTGTCAATTTCAAACACTGATGTTTTTAATCGTTTCATCCAGGCTGTTTTAATTTTTCTGGAAAAAAGGAAAATTTTCTTTAAAAAATGCAGACAATATTTTTAAATTTCAATCTCTTTTTTTGTTACAGGTGAGCTTCTCTTAAGGACTTTTTTATTTGCTATTCCATTCCATGAGTATATAATAAATATTCAAAATATTTTTTTGATATACCGTTTTATATAACTATTGACAATCTTATAATATTAAATTTAATTTTTTATTACATTTTGAAACATTTTTTATAATTGAACAGTTGGGTCCTTGAACTTGTAGAAGTCAGTTACTCTTAATTTATCTGGCACATAACTTCTTGAAAAATAAATAAAGAATAAGCGAGTCCTGACAAAGGAAGAATGCCGTTAGTGTACGCGACCGTTTAATTTCAAAATTTTGAAGCAATTTTTTGAATTCAGTACACACTTATAAAAAATTTGAACTATACCTTAAAGGTTTCTTGAAAATCGTACTGCTTCCTTAGCATCTCATAAGTTGTAAAAATTCTGAAATTCTCTTCGGTTGTTTCATGTTAAATTGTTGTTACAATTAAAATGTACAAAAAGGAATCTGCCGCCTGCGCGGGTTCCATTCGATTCCCGGACATAGAGAACAGACTGTGTCATACGTCGACTTGATAAAGTTATTATTATAATAAGTATAGGAACATATGGCCGAATAAATTCCTGGCATTTGAGGCCTAAAATAAACCCTCAAAGATAAAAAAGGAGTCACCGGGGAATTTTTGAAGTTGGAACTTCGAAAAACCGTTTTTCGAGAAAAACATATCTGAACTGGGCGAGTGCCATAAGCACAAATGTTATATTTTTTCTTCGAACATGAAATATACCGACTTCTGTTTACTATCTGGGTATGAGTATAATCCCAATTAATTGACTATAGATCCCAGAATCATCCCCCTCTCAAACTCAAAAATAATACTTTTCACCTCAATTCAGAAAAACGCAAATATCTCCTAATTTAGAACCGGCCATGAAGCCCTTTTCATGCGGACGCCCACATATCAGGTTATCATTGTTTCTTATAATAGGTCCTTGATTTTCCGGAAATTTTAGTCTGTTTTTGTTCTGTCCAAAGAAATATATCCTACACAAGCACACAAACACATATCTCAAGTATAAAATTAAATTTTTATTCCTTATAGCTTTACACTTTACAACATAGATTTTCCTAATCGGTTTTCTTATGTAAATTTAATTGTCATAAATCAAGAAAACTTGAATGTAAACAGTTTTTTCGTAATAAATTAAGATATATTAATAATCACATTTGGCTTTGAGTGAGATAACTGTATGTTTATCTAATTAACTTTAAATGAAGTACAATTTATATAGAGCCTCGAAATATCCCTTAAGAAAAAGTGAAAGGGCTTGGAATACATCAAACATGAAACTGCATGATTTATGATTGGCCGAAATGAGAAATTACAGAAACGTCACATGGAGATGATTATTGCATTACTTAGTGATAGGGAAAACGTACATTTTTCATATCATGCCGCTGGTCGGCCCTTATAGTAACCAAAAACATAAACCTAATTCTAGATGAAAAACTGGACCCTTTAGGCATAGTTTTTAAATTATCCGCTGCCGATTATTCTGCACCTGACGAAACCGCCGAAAGCGACCAGAATCAAATATTGCAACGGGAGCTCCACTGAATGTAACTATATCGAATTTTATAGGCTTGACTATCTCATCCGTTGTAAGACCACTTACTGTAAGAAAAATATAGTCATTAACTAATTTAAAGATTAAAAATATCCTTAAGTCAAAACAACCAAATTGTACTAAATTGTGAATCAGGCGTTTTGTTCAAATTCTCTAATATTTGTTTTGGATTATATTTCAGTTCATAAATTGCAGTTTCAAATACCTGGATGTATTTTATAGAAATTCTTGTCTTTGTATTTTGCAAGAGATTGTGCGTCACGAAACAGTACAGCATTACTCGGAATATCAAGTGGCGGCTCATTTATTCCTGTAAGAAAAATGTAGTAATTGAAAAATTTTCAATAAAAAAAATTATTTACCTTGAACTGCTAAATGGTACTAAATTTTGTGTTTACTAATAATAATTATCCGAGAAATTTAATTATGATTTTTTTGTGAATCCGAACAATTTTTCATTGATTCAACAAATTATACATATGTACTAACAATTTGGACAAGTTCGGTTAAAATTAATATGTTTTTTACTGTACTTCGGCTGAACGCTATTTTATAAAAGACCCCAGGGACGAATTCAGATGTAGGTTTTAGTAAAGTGGGGGCATCTTAAGATTATATTTGCCTCTTCATAGTAAACAAAAAGATCAATTTTGTTGTAGAGCATTTTGCGCTAACGATCCTTTGACTCTTGAGATCATAATGATCTGTCTATTCGGATCACATTGATCTTATTCTTGGGCCATTCGTTAGACTAAACAAAATGGCCGCCAATTTTCAATGCCGATTTCATAACGACATAACATACAAGTTTTATCTAACCGCACGCAACTGACAACTACACTTAACAGGTGATATTTTCTAATATCAGATTTCGTTTATTTTTTAACTTTCCAAGTACACTTCACAGTCAGAAACCATAAAAAGCTTGCATATGAGCTAAATGCTAAAGTACTCTAAGAACGTCAACCATCTTGGTTTGACTTGATACATGATTCCGTATCAGATCATTATGATCTCAAAAGTCGATTATTCATTGCGGCTGATCAAAATGCTCTAGATTTCGGTAGTATTTTTGTTGCATATCAAAATTATATTGATTTCGGATCGGATCTTCGGGGGGTAATAATTAGGAAGAAGATAGGTAATCAGGCGGAATTCTGTAATATTTGTCTCATATTGTATTTGATGTTTTAAATTACCTTGATTCATTGGTGCAAGTCGAATAGGATTCCCCTTGTAGACTATTGCATAAGGGACGCCATGTCGGTATATTATATCATTCTCTAAAGATCGGGGTGGTATTACAGGTGCCAGTCGAGGTCGGCGTTCTGGATTAAGACCTGGTGGTCGAGTAAGTGCTTCTACATGAAAAAATATAGGAATTTCCATTAGAAAATTTTATTTAACAAGGTCCAAAGTTATTGGACCCAAATAAAGAACAGAAGTGAAGAAAGTATAAAGTAAATGTTACCATAAGATTGCATAGGTTGAATAGCAGGAGGAAGTGGCGCTCTTGGAGGATCTGCCTGACCATTATATCGTACTTTTAATGGACTAAAACTTGGCGGTTGTGGTGTTGATTCTGCAAGAAAAATGTAGGGATTATTTCTTAACGAAAGTATTTTTTTCATATATACCAAGGTATTCTTCAAACGAAGGGTCTACGCGTACCGAAAAAAACCGGCTGACCGATCTTAGGATCTATTTAAGAAAAGAAATGATATCTTTATCTTCTTACAAAAGTCGTTTTTCAATATTTATGTAAGAAAGTGGCAAATGCAGATCATTACAAAATGTTTATTAACAATGATTTTGATGTAAGTAAATCAAAAATGCAACATTTTTATTAAAATTCAAGAACGTTACGTATAATTACTAGCCAAATACTTCAATTTGAATATTGTTTTTACTATTAACATATGATTGATGAAAGTGCTTCAAAATATCAAATTTTAGGATCCTAAGCAGTAAATTTTACCTTCAGTATTGTTTTCAATCATGTGAGGGTAAATAAAGTCAAATTCAGAAAAAGAAGGCGATTTCAAGCATTGGTTTAATTTTCAGTAGTTAATTTTACATATAAAAATCAGTAATTTGAAAAAAAATCAAATACTTATTAATATTAGGCATATATCTTTCCTCGCATATTTCCTAGAACAGGGAATTTATTATTTTTGAAATAATAGAGAGTAAATGATTCACAGTTGAAAATAATATTTCAAATATAAATTAAATCTTACATTTTTTAGAATAATCGGAGAACATTTTTAGAAAAATGTTTGTACTATTTTTAGCTGTAAATGACGAAATGACAATTTTATTTGGGCCTAACATTTAGTGCAGATTTTGTACAAATTTGTGCACAATCGCAAATATCTGATTTCTCAAAACAACAAAAAAAAAACGCTGGTGAGACCAAGGTTGAAATTTATATGTGCTTAATCTTTTTGTCTCCATTTGTGTAAGCAACTTAAACCATTAAAAACAAACCAACTTCAATCCATAAAAACTACCCATGTGCAGAAAAGGCCCTGACAGTACCAGCGAATTAATTCTCCAGTCTGACCATCATCCAAACTCAACTTTATACGGACTCTTTTTGTCTTGATTAGTGAACATATGTCTCCTATGGTGTTTTCCCCTATGTGGACAACATCCTAACTAGGACAGGAAAATATTTCTCTAATCGGACCATTATCCAATATGAACAACCCCAAAACACCACCCCTTGGACTTGAAAAGAATCAAGTGTTATATTTCCAACCCCATAATACTATTTACCAACCCCCAAAATACACCTTTGGCACTTTTAATTGAAGAATTCAAAACTGTCTATATATTGAACAGCCATAAATGTTTTTAATTGTGACTATGCAAGTAAAATTGTGTTTAGACGACCACGTCATAATCAGGGAATGAAGCTGAGTATGAAGAAGAGCATCATTTATGATATTGTTATCATAAATATTTTATGATTATGCTGTCATATTCCCATAAACTTTTATGTTTGCTTTGTGTATTTTTTTAACACAACTTCATAATCTTTTATTCGATATTTAACTTTTCCATTTTGAAAGTGTTAATTTTTTATTACTCAAATATATCTTATACTCTTAATTCTCGAGAAAGTTCCAATATTAAATCTTTTTTCTCTGTGTATTCCAACTTTTTAAAAAAATGATTTGAAGTCTAACTTTAACCAGAAGTTATAATAACAATAACTTCAACCTTTCCTCAAGCCTGATATTAGTAATTTGATATTTTAAAAAAGAAAATTTATAAAATTTCACCTAACCGATTACTAGATATTAATTTGTTTTCTGGGGTTAGCTGTCAAATGCACTTATTACGTGACAAAGAGAGTCAGACACTGATCAAGACGTCATAACTACGTAATTTAAACTAATAACCTGTTCTTTGAAATTATTTCTTTGTCTACCTGTGTAGTCACACAAGCAAATTTAAAAAGCTCTAGGCTATGCTTCCAACTCTGTACTAATATTTGGGAACCCCCAAAAACCACTCCTAACACTTTTAACGAAACAAATTCCAAGGGCCACCACGCAAAACATTCAATAAATGAAAAAAATATAAATATTTTCATAAGTTTTCTCCAAAAAACTTCAAGTTATATTTCAAACCCCATAATAATATTCCATATTTCCTGAATATTACTGTAGAGATGGGGATATCTACTAGATTCTCCGAAAGGTGACTGGTGTGATTATTTTCAATTAAGACATTTTGTAAATGGTTTAGTTAAAGGCAGCTAAGATGGGGTTCGTTAAATGTGCTAAGGATTATTTTTTCGAATCGTTTATTATTACTCTAGGGATGTATATCTACTAGGTTTATAAACAGGCGACTTCTGTGACTATTTTCATTTTGAATTTTTTGGTAGTTTTTAGTTGAAGGTAGCTGAGGTGGGGTTCATTAAGAGTGATACGGGTGGATTTTGGGGGCTTTAGAATACTATTATGTGATTGCGAACATAATGTGTGGTTTTTGGAAGGTAATTTGTGTGAATGTTTTCAATTTTTTAATTTTGTGGTTGTTTCATATTGAGACACTTTGGAGTTGTTTCGTTAGAAGTGATAGAGGTGAATTTTGAGGGCTTTTGAATATTATTATGGGGTTAAGAATAAAACTTTGAATTTTCTGAAGGAGACTTGTGTAACAATTTTTAATATACAAATTTTATGGTTATTTTACATAGAGATATTTTGGAATTGTTTTGCTAAAAGTGCTAGTGATTGATTTCGGGGGCTGTTGAATACTTTTATAGGGTTGGGCATATAACTTTGAGTTTTGTGAAGACTGCTCGTGTGAGGACTTACAATTTAAAAAATGTGTTGTTACTTTACATGGAGACACTTCCGAATTGTTTTTTTTTTAAGTGCCAGATGCGGCTTTTGGGGGTTGGTGTTGTTTGGGATTGAAGTTGGTTGCAGAAATTTGCGCAAATTAAGATGAAAACATTGAACCCATATAAAATTGATTTTGGATAATAATAAAGGTAATTGAAAAAGTGTTGCGAAAGTTGGCAACAAAAAAACTGCACAATGTACATTTTGCAAAATTCTGTTAACTTACGAATAATTATCATTTGGTTTCCTACGTGAATATTCACACATGTATACAATTAATGAGCCTTAACTTTTTTAGATTTTTAAAAGCGATTTTTTTTTTAGTTATATCCTACAACATGAGTGTAGTCGAGTGAAAAAAAAATTTTGTGAACTGAATTTCAAGCATAATTAAGCATCTTGACAAGTAAAATTATTATCTCTACTTATAATTTTTCGATTACCTAGCTTAATGCAAATGACTCATATAAGAATAAATCATTCACAACATTCTTCTGCCATTAATTCCTGGATTTTTAAGCGCAAATTTGCATTTATTGGCATGCTATAGATTGTAAATTGAAGCAATATTTTAATTTTCCATTTATAAAAAAGAGTGACTAAAAATTTGAAATTTTGTTAAAGACAGCTGGAAACTAAATTTTACAACTTTTTGGAAACGACCCTTAACGATTTTAAAATAAGTATAAACTGCTTTATATCTGCCAGGAATTAAATTATTCAGATTGAAATCATTACTAATTTCAATAAAAGTGATTATATCGTATGAGCGTTAGTTGTTTCGAATCTTTAGAACTAAAAATTTTACTACTCAACAAATCAAAAATAATAATTTATTAGGGTTCAATGAATATCATTTTAAGTAATCATGACTGAACCCAAGGTTTTCATTGTTAAAAAAATATTAATTTTGTTCAATATCAGAGAGAATTTTTAGGATGTAAGCGTGATAAATTTCGATGATTATAATTAAAAAAATTTGCAATTACAGTCTCACAATTGTTATGTTCAGAATATAAAAACATAGTTCACTACGTATGTGCGAAAATTTGAACAAGATATTCAATAACTAATTTTAGTGCGAATACATTTTTTTCTTTAAGAGTTCTGTCAAACTAATTTTTCGCTGAATTAAATTCAGAAAATGAAACAAACGAAAAAAGTCTCTCCACTATCTTGATCGCTGATCTTTTTATTAGGCATAAGCATGTGCTTGCATACATTTTATTTGCATACGTAGTGAAATTTTTGTGCGCTCAAAATATAAATAAGATATTCTTTATAAGTAGTCTTATTTTCGTGGCTCTTAAAACGTGAAATGGTAATTTATCAATGTTTCATGTGTGACAGACTATTTATTGTAGGCAAAAAAAAATGTACTGACTAAAAATCTTTTCTTTTTTGTATTAAGACAAGAACATTTTTGCGTGTAGAGCAAAATTTATTTAAAACATTACAAGGTTTTAGTTCTGTTAAATTTTTTCGTAATTTGTGGCAACAATTATGAGAACATTTTAAAAATATTCAAAGTTTGATATTGTCAAGGAAATGTATTTTTCACAAAATCCCATTATTTGTTTCCTAAAAATAGGTCCTTGATTCCAAACAAAACTAAAAGTTCACACAGATAGAGTTTAATTGTCGATTTATTACACAATCCGATGGTAGTTTATGATCTTTCTAGAGGAACGTCTATTATTTTAGATCCCCTTTCACCCCTATTGTAAGGATTCCTAAGGATTTTAAAATCCGCCCCCCCCCCACTTACGTAAGATTTGATATTTTTGACCTAATATATAAAAAATGTATCAATTTTCTTTACCATAAACTAGATTTCAAGGGATTTCAAAAGGATCGAAGAACTTTCAGTGATTTAAAAGTATTTCAAAGAATTTAAATTTGTTACGGAATTTAACGCGATTTCGAAAGCTTTTTAGGGATTTTATAAGATCTCAACGAATTTCAGAAAATTTGTAAGGGATTACAAAAGTTTTAGGGTATTCCAAACGATCCAAAAAGATTCCGGGAGATTTCGCAGATTTCAAATGATCTTAAAAGATTTCAAGTATTTGAAGAAATGACCTAGAACAATTTCAGAGAGAATCTCAATTTTTTTAAGGGGTATTACAAAATTTTGATGGACTTTATGGAGTTTCATCATATTTCCAGAGATTTCAAGGGATTTTAAAAGTTTCCAATGGATATTACGAGATTTCAAAATATTTCCAAATAAGTCACGGAATTTCAAAGGATTCTAAAGTGTTTCAAGTTATACCGGAGTATTGTCATGAATTTTGAATGATATTGGGGGATTTTAATAGGATTTCCAAGATTTTAAGAGATTTTAAGAATTTTCTTTAGATTAGAAAAGATTTTAAAGGATTTAAATTTTTTTAAGGGATTCTCATGAACTTTCAGAGATATAAAGCACTTGCAATGATTTCATGGGATTTCCAAGGCTTTGCTAAGGTTTCAAACGATTTTAGCGGATTTCAAGATATTATAAAGGGGTTTCGACGATTTCACGGAATTTCAAAAGGTTTTAGGAAAATTTGAAAGATGACTTTTAAGAAAAATTAACGGGATTCGAAAGGATTTCAGAGGTATCCACGAGATCATACGTAATATAAATAATTATTTAATTGGATAATACTATAGGAAGTAATTCCAACAGCCAATAAAGTGTTAATTACTATATTGAAAAAATTAGACATTTGTACGATATTTCACTATAAGGTTAATGTGAGAAAGTGAGATAGCGGATTGACTGATATAGAGAAAATGTAGAACGAAAAACAAATTTAGAAAATCGAACATCGTAATTGTGGAATCTGGTCTTTAGATTTAAATTTTTCCTGCATAAGGCAACTATTGTTGTTTTTTTATTTCAAAGAATCAAGGAATATATTTGTTTCTTGAATATTCCTTATTTGTATGGAAATGTTAGATTTCTTAATGATATATTATGACAATGTCATTATAGAATGGACTCAAGATATATTTTTTGCTTTGTGAAATACGAAAATCGATCAACAGTTCAAAGATAGTTCGAGAGGTTGTAAAGAATCTTATGTTCGCAATAAAAAATTGAGTATGAGCTAGTCGGTCTAGTGCAAATTTATTTTAGATGGTCGACGTTGAAAATGATTTCAAAGACTGTCTCTATAATGAAAAAAATGCTCAGTTTTTAATGTACATTTTTCATTCTTTATACTTTTAAACACGCTAGATATTTTGGGAAATGTGCAAAAAATATTTGGATTTAAAGTTTAGAAATTTTTTTGGTTCTGATAGGGTAAAAAAAGAATGTTTTAATCAATTTGAGAACGATACAATTCGAAATGGGTAATTGTGTAATACTACTGCAACTTTTATTATAGATTCAAAAATATTCAGAGAATATAATATATTTTAGGATAAGTGGATGTTTTATTAAGTAGTATGAAAGTACAACAAATATAGAAAGCATAGCATTGGAATTTTGTATCACAGCTACTCGTATTGCTCCTATGATTGATTTGGTATTATCTGATATAGTACTTACGAACGTAATTAACAAATATCGTAAAAATGAAGGGCAGAGCACAAATGAAAATCGTCATTTTGCTAAAGACAAAGAACTGATTTGCAAAGAATTTCTTGATCTGTAACTGCTAAGATGATGAATATGCTTGACTTGTATATATATATGTACGAACTACGAATTATCGTTTTATTGATGAAAATTATTATCTACGTTCAACTGGTGGGATGGAGTTGAGATAATAATGCGTTGCGTAGAGCACATTTTTATTGCTACAAAGTAAGCAGACTTTATTTACTTTTATTGAAAAACATTAGAGTCGCAAATCATTTAAATATAAACGTGACGACTGAAAACGAGCGTCATTAGAAATGTGACATCATGTGTGGAAAATATAAATTTGAGTAAGAATTTTTGTAAATTCTTTTGCGCTTAAATGCGAACTGATTTGATACGACCCAATAAGAGAATCTAGCTATTTTTCGTGAAGTCCATTTTTCTTAATTGAAAAGTCTACTGTTATATTCTTGGTTTTGAATTCATCTCTTTTGGGTAGAAATTCTTATTATTATTCAGTTTAGGCTGAAAATTGATAGGTTTTAGTTAAAAATTCAACTATTAAATTTTTCATTGAGAATTCATATTTTTTGGATAATTATTTAACTACTTGGTTGAAAGTTAACCTTTTTTGTCAAGCACTCATCTTATTGGTTTTATATTTTACTATATTAATAGTCAATAGAATATAGTATAGATATAGAATATAGATATAGATATAGAATATAGAATAGTCAATAGAAGTAAGTGTGATAACGAGGTGGTGTGATAAAGAGATCAATTCGAATGAAAAACAAATTAGTTTTAGATTTTTTCATTACAACATAAAGATTATATTTCTTATTAGTTGCAGAAAAAGGTGGCTCTCATTGATTATTGCTTTGATTAATTACTTGTAAATAGTTTTAAAGAAATTGAGTTGCTTTAAGGAAACTGCAATTCTCTATTGTTTCATCTGGTCTTTTGATTTGAATTTTTCCTACATAAAGCACCCTTTGTTGAATTTTTTCAGAACTGAAGGAAGATATTATATTTTCCTTGAAGATATTGAAAATTACATTTATCTGAGAGAAACATTTTAATATTTACGTTCGACGTTTTTGTTTTTTTACATTATTATTTCCCAGTGTAGTATTTTCATATTCCCTAGAATAAGTCTAAATTAAAAAATATATTTTGACCAGCATCAAAAGATTTTTCAAAAATCTGATGGTCTCAATTATATAAATCGGAGACATAACAACTAGAAAAGTTCAATTAATGAACGTCATTGTGGAAAATTTTCAGCTTTATTGAAACAAGAAGACCACAGTATTGTAAAACTTGTAAATAGACTACGTCACCTCCAGCAATGAAACATATTTAAATTTTATCTTTAAAATGTAAAAACAAGCATTATTTACACAAATAATTTATTTCACCTGACTCTAATAACGTTTTTTTACTCTTCCATAACTGAAATGATAAGATGTTATGTTTTTTTCTGTTAAACACTCAATTACTCATTTCATTAGTAAAATTTTCCATAATTCAGATTTAATCTACAGAGATTTTTCGTCACTAAAAAATATCTCATTTACACTGAATATATTATTGCCATAATATTTACAAAATGGAAATGCTTGTACCTAAAAAATTCCGCTATGACAAGTGAAATTATCGTACAAACCGTCCCTTTTCCAGTTCCCGCTATTTGTACCGAAAAAATTTGGCTCTTCAGAAAAAATTTCGCTAGACGTAGATACGGCCTACAAAAACGATGCCAAATACATTATTAGTTATAATGATTTTCAGTTAAGGATAAAATAATGGATGCAGTTCCAAAAAGTAATTACCTCCTATTGATTCGAAATTAGGCGTATTCACATATTTCGACTTGGTCAAAACACGGAAAAACGATCTTTTACTTAATTTTCTCACTATAATTCAATAAATGTTAGTTTAAGAGGAAAAAGAGTCTTGAATAAAAATTGTAGCCCTTGAAAAAATCCCTATTTTATCTTCCTTAAACTTATAACCTAAATTCATTGTTTTTCGAGTAAAATTGGATAATGTTCCAAGAAGTATATTTTGTCAAAACTCCAAGAGATTAGGTACTTTCTCCTGTAAAACACCCTTTGGAATCTTGAAAAATAACCTCGAACCTTATAGGCCATATACAATCATTTCAAATCCCTTAAAATTTTAAGAAATTCACTAAAACAGCATAAAGTTTTGAATTGCCTAAAAGCATTTTAATCCTTGAAAATTCCTTGAGATTTTTTTAATCTCTTGAAACTCCCTTGAAATTCATGGAAATACCCCAAAATATTTTAAATCTTGAAATCTGTTAAAAATATTTGAAAATACCTTTGAATCCTCTAGAATCCTCTGGAAATACTCAATTTGTAAATAAATTGCGAATAAATTTCTTTTGTACATAAATTCCTTGAAATCTGATGATGTTAATTGAAATATCTTCAAGTATTTGAAGCCCTATGAAATCCTTTGAGATCCTGGGAAATTGACTGAAATGCCTTATGGAGATCCTGTAAAACCTCTCAGAAAACTGCAATCTTAAAAAAAAGGTCCCTAAAAATCATTTAAAATATTTGTAAATCTTGAAAGACCTCTGAAATCTTTTGGAATCTTTTTTAATATCCTGAAATCTTCTGAATACTATTGAATTCTTCGAAATCTTCCAAAACTCTAGGGAATTGTTTAAGGCAACTTAGAATTTGTGTAATTATCATAAAATCATTACAATATTTGCAAATTTTTTCCAGTCTAGAATCTCTTGAAAATTGCTTGGAATTCTAGGAAATACGATAAAATATTTCAAATTCTTTCGAAATCTTTTCAAATACCTCAACATTTTTCAAGCGCTCAAATTTTCTAGATACCTTTTAAAATAACCTTTGATCTTTAAAAATCTTAGTAGTAACTCAAAAATCCTACAAATTCTTGAAATCTATTACAAAAATATTTGAAAATCAGTTTGCATCAATAAAATTCTCTGAACTCTCTTAATTAATTAAAAGAAATTCTTTTAAATCCATTAAGATCATGTAAATTCCGTTGAAATCCCGTGAAATTACATGAAATCTAATGATATTCCTTGAAATCTATTGAAATATTTCGAAAATGATCTGAACTGCCTTAAAATATTTTACAATATTTTATAATCGTATAAATCATTTTAAATCTTTCGAAATTTAGCGAAATTATTTGAAACCGCATATTATTCGAGATCATCCCATAAAAATTCTTTTAATTCTTCAACATTCCACAAAGACCCTTGAAATCATTAAAAATACCCTAAAACCTTTTCAATCCTATGAATTCTTGCAAAATCCTTATGAAGTTTAGGCAATTTTTTTCACTTCATAAATTTTGCTTTAATATCTAAGAAGCCATGGCTTAAAATCTTTCAAAAATCCTCAAAACGTTTACAAGCTTTAAACATTCCTTAAGATAATTGAAATCCTTTAAACATTTATACATTTTCTTTAAAGCTATTAGGATCCTGTGCAATAGTTTAAATCCCTTGAAATAATTTTAAATCCCTCTAAGTCTGTCAAATATTTTGAATTCTTCAAAATAAAATCGAGCAGGACGCCTTTTAGGGCCGGTCTGCAAAACTTTCATCGGCTCAATTGGTGAATCCTACGAATAAATAATAATATGTCAATTTTTTCAACCTGAAAAAATTCAAAGATAAGAACCTAAGCTTTATTCATACAAGGAAAAAGAACTTTAAGTTCGAAAAAAGTCTGATGAAATTGTTTGACGAACTAATGACTTGTATTTAAGACATAAATTAACTTATTTCATTTAAATTTCAAATACAGTGAAACCTGCATTTTGCTCCCTGGATTTTGCCCTTCCGAGAATTGACGCGGCGCCGTGGGGTTACGTGAGTGGCCTTTACAAGGGGATGTGCGGCGTGCACTAAATCCAGGTTCGACTGTATTTAAAATTTAGAAGCTTCCTAAAGCTTTTAATGTTTTGATTTTGCAGTTCAGTATTCTAGAAACTTCTTCTTTGTTCTTAGAGACCACCCTGAAAATGTTATATTGAGAATTTGACTGGTAAGAAACAACTTCTCGCGCGCATAGTGAGCGATTCATGGTTACTGGTATAAAATAATATTAAATGTGCAGAATAATATATGAAGCATTTGGTCAATTTTATAGTCATAGCTCTCCATGTGTATAACATTTTCCGAGGCTGCCCTGCTCAGGCTACTTCTCTGAATCCGCGACTGGACATGAAAGAATCTTTGTGGAGACTTGACAAGAGTTTACACTAGAGTCAGTCTGGCCAGTCTCGCCTAATTAAATTAATTTGGAATAATATTTGATGAAATTATACTTTAGTTAAACGTGTGAGGACTGTAGTGGAATTTGCGAGGGTATTTTGGTTTAAATAATTATTCGACTGAACATCCCGTTGCACCCTGATCCAATTTAACGACTGACAGATCCGGTCCTCTGGTTTCAGACGTGCTTCCCTTTCCCGGAAGTTAATCGTATGTGAGTGCATTTATTACAAAGCGTCTGCGGTCCATCACATCAATTAGTGCCATAAACGACCGATTCAAATACTCTGATTCAATCTATTATCGATGAAAAACAATCATCAGCAAAATAATTGCTTTTGTTCTAATTATATTATATTTTGCTCTAGTAATTACAAAAAATTCATCAAAAAATTCTATCTCCCGTTATTGCTTTAACTATCTACAGTACAGCTTTGGAAAACGCCCATTAACCATAACCAGACAGTTGAATTTTCATAAAAATATTAAAATTTTTAACCATGTATTTAAATATAAACCGAAAATATGAGTTTTTAACAAAAAAGTTGATTTTATTTAACGAAATAGTTTAATTTTCTAATAAATTGTGGAATCCTCAACCAAAACATAATGATTTAGAACCAAAAACCGAGCAGGATTAATTTTCAACCGAAAAAATTATTCTCCGACTAGAAAATACGAATTTTAAACAAAATAAATTAATTTTGAACTAGAAAAGATGAAATTTTAATAAAAATATAAATTAATAACCAAAAGTCGTTGTTAGATAAAACAATTAATTGTAACCAAAAAGTCCGAATATTCAATAAAATATTCACATTTTCAACAAAAGAGATGACTGTTTAACTAAAATGATGAGTTTCAACAAAAATTAATTTTCAACAAAAGAGTTCATCCCAAAAGATGATTTTTTAACACAAAAGAATAATTTTGTTTAAATCGATTAGTTGTATTTTCAACGAAGAATGTGAATCTTAAAAAATATGTAGTCTTGACAAACTAGTTCGACTTTCAACCAAGTAGTTGAATTTTGAACAAGAAAGATGAATTTCGAACAAAATAGTTGAATTTAAAACCAAAACGATAAATTTTTCAGCTAGAAGATTATTTTTTATTGATTGAATGTTTATAGTCGCATTAACGGCTATGAAGCGTGCCTGCCAAGGCTGCAGTGTTGGAACATAATACAATCACGATAACATTGGAGCCACGATAACTCCCCAAGAAGATTATTGTCCTACCAATAATAACAAGTTTGCAACAAAATAATTAATTTTCAACAAAAATGATCAATTTTAAAGACAAAAGGACATATTATCTACAAAACGGTTGAGTTTTTCACCAAAAATATGACTTTTTAACAAAAAAGTTACTTTTTTACCCAAAAGTGAAATTTTCATAAAAATGGTTTAATTGTGCAAAAAAAAAATGACATGAATTTTCTACTAGAAAAGATAAATATTTCAGAAAAATATCAATTTGCAATCAAAAATAGAATCTTAAAAAACGCATTTCTAAAAAAACAGTTCAACCTAAGAGATGATTTTTCAACCCGGAAGATTGATTTTCTATAAATGAAATGGTTAAATTTTCAACCAAGGAGATGAATCTATAGCAAAAACAAAAATGAATTTTTCACAAAGTATTTCAACTTTTGACCAAATAGCTGAATTCCTGACCAAAAATATGACCTTTTAACAAACTAGTTGCATGTTCAACAAAATAATAAAATTTTCAACCAAATACTACAATTTTTATCCAGTCGAGATGAATTCCGAAGTAAAAATATAATAGTAGACTTTTCAACCAAAAGTCATCATCACAAAACGTACTTAATGTCATCTAATCTTATAACGTTACTTCCATTGACCCTCACCCCCACCTCATGTTACCAACCACAGTTTTCAGCGTGATTTGAGGGGGGAGCCCCCCTCAAATTAGCAGCGTCATTTATGGACGCCCTCTGAGAAAGCTTTTACAAATTTTAGACTCCCTCCCCCAGTATTTACAGATTTAGAAGATTTCCAGTGATTTGAAAGTGTTTCAAAAGATTTTAAGGGATTTCAAAATATTTCATAGGACTAAAATGTATTTTAAAGCATTTCAAAATTTGTACGGAACTTAACGAAATTTCCAAAGCTTTTCAGGGATTTCATAAGATCTCAAGGACTTTCCAAATATTTTAAAGGGATTACAAAAGTTTTAGGATATTTTAAACGATTCCAAAAGATTGCGAAAGGTTGCACCGATTGTGAATGATTTTTAAAGGTTTCAAAAGATTTTAAAACATTTCAAATATTTGTCAGGTATTTCAAACGATTCAAAGGAATATCTACGGATTTTGGAGAATTTGGTAAAATTTGAAAAGATTCAACGGAATCTCAAACTCTATAAATTTGAATCAGTTACATTTTTCACAAATTTCAATCAGTAACTGAATTATAGCTATGAATCAGTAACTCTTTCCGGATGTATTCAGTCAATGATTAAACTTATTAAAAATTTTACCTGAAAATTCAAATTTTAGGGACTTCAATATATTTTAATATATTGTAAGGGATTTAAAGAGATTCGGAAAGATTCCCACTGGTTTTAAAGATTTCAATGAATTTTAATCAGATTTTCAAGATTTAACGAGATCTCTGAAGATTTCGAAATTTGTCACGGAAGTTCAAACATTTAAAAAAATTTTGAGAGATTCTTAGGGATTTACATTGATTTCAAAGGATCATTAGGAATTTTAAGATAATCCAAAGTAAGTCACGTGATTTGAAAGGATTTTGAAGGATTTCGTGTGATACAGAAGTATGCTTACCAACTTTGCAGGACATCATGACACTTTAATGGGATTTCTAAGATTTCAAGGAATTTTTAAAAAAAGAGAGAGAGAGAAAGAGATTAAAAGATTGAAAAGGATTATGAAGGATTAAAATGAATTTTAATATATTGTAAGACATTCCATGAGATGAGGAAAGAATCTCATGGATTTAAAAGATTTCAATTAATTTTGACAGGATTTCAAATATTGGAAGAGCTCTTATTAAATTTCAAAACATTTTATGAAAATTAAAAGCTAATAACCGATTTTTAGATATTTCATAAGATTTCCACAGATTGACAGGATTATACGGGATTTTATGATATTTCAAGGGTTGTTGCAGTTCTTAAAGGATTTTAATAAGATTCCGAAGATTGAACTAATTTCGATAATTTTTAGGGATGTTCATCATTTTTAAAGGCTTTTGAAATATTTTAATACCTTCCAAAAGATTTTAATGGATTTCAATATATATTGTGAGAAATTTCAAGAGATTCGGCAAAGTTTCAGTGAATTTTACAGAAAGTTCAATAGCTTCCAGGCATCTCTTAAGATTTCGAAATATTTCACGGAATTTCAATTATTTTAATCGACTTGTAAAGATTTTAAGTTACTTTCGTGGATCTTAAAGGATTATGAAGGAATGATTTAAAAAGTTCGTATTGAAGTTTAAACGCTTTTTTTTAGATTTTCTAGTTTTTAATTTCAAATTTGAAGATTGTTTATTCAATAGAAACGCAAAATGAAAAAAATGTATTGAATTTTTTATAATGAAATAATCAAATGATTGGCAACAAATCTTCACTTGATTGACACTACAATTTAAGGACAAAAATGTTATTTAGTTGAATTATTGAATTTTGATAAATAATTTATTATTTTATTAACAAATATTATGAGCCGTTATGTATATCAGGTATTTACAATGGATTAAATATAGTCTTTTGTTACGAAATCCATTATCCAGTAACAATTGATAATAATTGTTTATACAAACCTAATAACCAATGCATTATTTGGCCTGTTTCAGGATTTAGACTTTGTTGTGTTAAAAGAACAAAGTTTGAATGTCGAAAAGTAGCTAAATAATTAATTTCTTTCTCAAATTTATTTAAACAATTATCGAATGTGATCATTTCATAGCAAGAAGTCATTGATTGTCTATTCAGTGAAAAAAAACGTAATTTCATTTATAAATACATAATATGATGAAAATTGGCTTGAACAATTGTTGCTAAAAATAAAAATGGTTTATTCTCATACACTGTCCTTCAAGTCTAGAATTCAGTTATTCACAGTTGATTGCATTCAAAATAACCAGGTTTGTACGTTCAAAAATAGCCAAATAGTTTATCTGTTGATTAGAGTTATTTAAACAAATATCGATTCTTCAGGATGATTAATTTTCAAGTAATATATGACCAATTACATAGAAAAACTTTATTCATTTGATCATAAATACTTCATATGTATAATTGTTTATAAAATTTGTTTTTAATATGAAAACTCATTCTTAACTCACATTAATTCACCTAAAAAACTATTTTGGTCGATAAATTCTTCAAATTTACTGCGAATTAATCGCTGCCGTTTGCCACGGAACCCCTTGATTCCCTTTTAATTCTTTTATTTGTCCATAGCAAATTGAATAAATTTTTTAACATTTGCGTTGCTATTGAGCATCTTCTTTCATCATCAGTAATATCATTTTCATTCTTAAAATCATAAAGAAAATTTTTTCTAGAGATTTGATGTTTGGCACAAAAACTACCTCAAGGTTTATTTTGCTTCAGTTCATCCATTTTTTTGCAGTCTTCTTAAATCCACAACAAAGTAAAAGATAATAAGAACTAGCAAAATTATTTCCATTTTTCGAAGGAAAAAATATCAAACACCCAATCTGCTTTACCTTACGTTTATCTTACGTTTAGTTGTGATTTATAACTATTAAAAGTTGTTTTTAACATTATCTTATCTATTAATTATTTGAGATATTGTTTTCCATTCTTCAAAAAATTATAGAAACACTGTAATGAACTGAATTAGTTAAAAACGAATTGCTTGGAAAAATATACAATTCCCCGATTAGTATCAATTACTACCAATGTGAAGGTTTTCATATGTTTCAATATGTTTTCATATCAATGATAATATGCAGATAAACTCGAGTAAAAACCAAGCGAAATAGTTTCCTAAATCTTTTTGCGCAAAATTAGATATCAAATATTTAATATATTTTAAAGATTAGAGAAGATGACATTTCTCTGATAGAAAATCTTAGATCAGGTCTCAAATTTTTCGTTACACGTGGATCAAGAACCTTTATTGTGCGGGGCTTGGTGGATAAAAAAAGGATTACATAAAGCCAGAAAACTATTTCCGTATTTTCGTCGACTTTGTCCAATTTCGCAGTTGGTCGAATTTACTTTTCTTGCATTCAAATAAACATTTCCCTCAGAAAAATAGTATTATTCTTGTGAAAAATCTTTCTTCACATGCGTTGTTAAAGTTGAATACACAAATTGTACGTAAATTTCATATACATATTTTATAAATAATAATAATTATTAGCTCAAGAGAATTTACATTATTTTATTGTCTAGAAATTTTCATCTTCATACGAAAACCAATTTGATTACTTTAAAGACGTTTCTCAAAATTGAATGGGATACACATTGAATTGGAATCTTTCCTGAAAGCTCAATTTAACGTAAAGCATATATGAAGTCCGAATCAATCACATATATGAAAATCAAAAAGTTAAATTTATTCGATTTTCAATTTAAATGGAAAAAAAGTATTTCAGATCAACATAAAACATCTTTTTTCTGTTCATATTAATCATTAAAAGCGTAAAAATAATGATTTGCGAGATTAACACGTACGTTCTTATTTTATAATTGGAATTTTTTGTATTTAGTGACAATCTTTTGACATCAACCATTTTCGATACTTTTAACGTCAAAAAAACTATTAGATCTGCTTTTCGAGACATAAAATATGAAAAATTTCTATCATTATTCTTTATAATAAAATCACTCGAACAAATAATTACCAAAAATAAAATTCTGATTTTCTTGATTTTCTCGCGCCTTCAGTTTTGATATATAATATTTACACAAGCTGACTGGGACTTAATATTATTGCAAAGATTTCAAAGAATTTTAAGAAATGTCAACAAATTTAATAAGTTTTTATAAAATGAATAACAATTTGGTCAAAAAAGAACTGAAAATAAATGAAATATAATAAAAAAATAACAAATTGAATAAAAAAATTAATAACATTGCAAAGAAATTTTCAGACTTTATAAAGATGCTAAAGGATTGGATAGGATTTAAAAGCTTTTATGGTATTTTTAATGATTCCAAGGGGCTTCATAAATGTCCAAGGATTTTTATAGGATTTCCATAGATATAAAACACTTCTAAACAGTTTATAGTATTTTTCATAATGTTCAAAAAATTACACAAGAATTGAGGGTTTTCGTAGGATTTTAAAGATTTGAAGAGATTTTCAAATATTTCAGGGGATTTAAAAATTTTTATGCGGTTTCAAACAATTTTCTTTAATTTTGGAAGATTTGAAAGGATTTCCTTTACGATTTATAAGATTTTTGGATATTCAAAAAGATTTAAAGAAATTTCAGAAAACATTCAACATTTATAAATATTTTAAAGGATTTTTAAAGAATTTTAGGGGGCTTTATAAGATTTTCTAATTTCCCAGGAGTTTCAAGAGAATAAAAAAAATAAAAGGTATTCCAAAAGATTTCAAAGGATTTAAAATATTTCAAGGTATTTCCAAGGATTCCAAGGAATTTTCAAAAAATTAAGAAAATTTGAAGAAATCTCCAAAAATTGTAATGATTTTAAAGAAATCAAACCAATTTTATGCAGTTTTGAAGAATTTCCTGGAATTTGAGAAGATTTGAAAGGATTCAATAGGATTCGTAAGATTTCAGGATGCTGAAAAAGAATCCAAGGGATTTCAGATGATTTTCAAGATTTAGAAATATTTTAAAAGATCTTTGAAAGATTTTTTTAGATTCTCTAAGATTTTAATACTTGTAAATGATTTCGAAGAACATTATCAGAATTCATCTAATTTTACGATGTACCAACGGATTTTCTAATAATTTAATAGATTTCGAAGAATTTATTCACAAGAATTAAGGGATTTTAGCGGGATTGGAAACTTTAAAAAGATTTTCAAATATTTTCAACAGATTTTCACAATTTGAAGGAATTCGGAGGGATTTCAAATGCTTTCAAAGATTTTAGAGTATTCTGAAAGGTTTTCAGAAATTTCCAAGTGCTTAAAAAATTCACGTTGAAAAAAAATTGAAGCATTAAAAATATTTTAAGGTATTTCCAAGGATCCCAAGAAATTTTCAAAAGATTTGAAAAATTGGAAGGAATTTCCAAAGATTTGAATAATTTTAGGGAATTCAAATAAATGTTATGCGGCTTTAAAAAATGTTGAGGGTTCGAAAGATTTGAAAGGATTCATAAGAAGGTAGGATATTGAAAAATATTCCAAGGTATTTGAGAGGATAACTAAGATTCACAAATATTTGAAAGAATTTTTAAGGGATTTTTTAAGAGTTTTCGAGTACTTCAGTAATTCCTTGGGGTTTTAAAAGGCCTCAATAAGGTGCTTTGCTCAAATTTCCCAGGATCTCACAGGATTCCATAGGATTTCAAATATTTCAAGAGATTTCAAAGAATTTATTCACAAGAATTGAGGGCTTTCAGAGGGTTTCAAAGACTTGAAAATATTTTCAATATTTTCAATAGATTTCAAGCATTTGAAGGGATTTTGAGAGATTTCGAAGGTTTTGGAAGATTTTAGGGTATTTTAAAAGGTCTGCAGGAATTTTCGAGCGCTTAAAAAATGTCAAGGTACTTAAAAAGATTACAAAGGATGTACAATATTTTAGGGTATTTTCAAGGATTTCGAGGAATTTTTTAAAGACGAATTACAAAATTTAAAGGAGTTCAAACAAATTTTATGCGGTTTCAAAGGATTTCCTAGAATTTCGGAAGATTTGGAAGGATTTTCTAGGATCTATAGGATTTTAAGATGTTTAAATCGATTCCAAAGAATTTTCAACAGATTTCCGTGATGTAAAGAGATTTGAAAGGAATTTTGAGAACTACATGCAATTTTGAAGAGTTTTTTCAAAAATTCAAAAGATTTCAGAGGTTTTGAAAAATTTTAGGGTATTTTGAAAGATTCCAAAGAGTTTTCAATAGATTTAAATAAAATGAAAGTGTTTTGAAGGATTTGAAATATGTTAGGGTATTTTGAAGAATTCCAAGGAGTTTTCAATAGATTTAAATGAATTGAATGGATTTCGAAGCATTTTAGGTTATCTTGAAGGATTCCAAGAAATGTTCAAAAATTTAAAGAAATTTTAAGGGATTTCGAAAGATTTTAGAGAGTTTGAAATATTTCAGGGTATTTTAAAAGATTTCAACGAATTTTCGACAGATTTGATGATTTTGGGGGACTTAAAGGAATTTTCGTGCGGTTTCGAAGAATTTCATAGAATTTTGAGACATATTAAGCGGTTTCATAGGACCTGTAAGGTTTTAGGATATTTGAAAAGATTCCAAGAGATTTCAAAGGATTTGCTCAGATCTTCGAGGATTTTTATCTTGTTAAGGGGTTTTAAAGGATCTCAAGGTATTTTAATCAATTTTCCAAGGTTTCAGGAAATGCAATTAGATTTGATGAAATTTTACGGTCATTATTTATCCTACTTATTCTTATTTTCGTAATATTTTCACATGGAAAGGTAATTGTAAAGATCATTTTTAATGAAATATCGATACGTTTTTTAAATTTTAGGTTTATGTATGAACCAGTTATCTATTGAGTTTTATGGGAGTTATTCAAAGTGCGCATGTATGCGTCATTATCAGTTTTCTCACGAATTTTTTCTGCGCATATATGAGTCATTATCAGTTAACTGCTTAAGATTATATGTTTTGAAATCATTTTCATGTTTGAATACATTGTGATAAAAGCACATTGTTACTTCAAGTTTATTTGAAACCATTTTCAAATTCAAAAATAACGGGAATATCGATTATTTTCGGTTTTTAAACTAACTTCATTTGTTGCGAATAACTTTTGTGTCATCGAATAACGAAATTATGCAATCCAAATTTTATTATCATAGAGAATAATTTTAGTTTGGAATAATCTAGCAACTAAAGCTGTACAGGTGACAATTACATATTTTTATCAATATTTTTTTCATAAATTCACCTTGAAAATATGCTTCTTCTAATAATAAAACCATGTTACTAAATTAGACAGAATTGTTCTGCGGCCTTTTTGGGGTTTAAATGTGGAAATTTTACTTTTAAGCCATAAAATTGATTAGAAAAAACTGTTTTATTACTGGATGACATAACATCTCCGGGACATTTAAAAAGTGATTATAAGTCTGAAACTGTATTTCGAAAAAAATGCTTTAATTCTTCAATGCTCCAATTAATTCTGAAAAATACGTCTTTTAACACTCAAATCTTAAGCTTCCTTCTAAAAGGTATGACGCCATAAATTCGAAAATAGGTAGTTGTTGACACGTTGGATCAACTAAATTTTTTAAATTTAAAACTATGGTCATAGTATAACAACAGCTTCATGCTCACAATTTTTTTCTTGTATTTTGTAGTATATATGCGTTATCAAAAAATCTGTGCTACATCATAAATTATATCAACAGTTGCTTGAAGCATGAACGAAGATGCCAGAAAACCGGACTTTGGTTGGTCCAACGTTATGTGTGCAGATTCTATAATTTCAGAGAGGGAAAATTAAAAAGAATTTAACAATTAAGATAATCAATTTTTTCCATTTGATATATTCAAATTTATTAAATTATTGAAAATAAATAAATACGGAACGAACAACATAAAATTTTGAAAAGCAATGTCACTAAAAATTAAAAGATTTTTGAGACGCTAAATTGCGAATCTCCAAGTTATTTTGGAAAAAATTTAATTAAAATTCAAGCAAAAATGATAGATTATGAATAAAAGTATATAAAAAAAAAAGATCTGCAAATTGGAACCAAATCGGTTAATAATAAACTGGGCAGGAAAGATTTAGGACCGTAGATATGCGTACCGAAATTTCGATACGAATAGCGGGACTTGGAAAGGGACAAGATAAGAATTTTGCGACTCTTGAACTTTATCGCTCAATATTGAAAGCATCTTGTCTACGAAATTATTGAAATTTTATTGCTTATTATCGATCCTCCTTGCTTAGAATTGTTAAGGGATTTCATTATTTTCTTTTTATAAAATTAATTTTCTGGGTTAAGAAATCATGTTTTGGGTTGAAACCTTTTGTTGAAAATGCATTTTCGTTCAGATTTATCATTTCACTTGAAAATTCATCTATTTTGTTGAGAATTTGTCTATTTTGTTTAAAATTCATTTGTTGTTGTTTAGACATAATTTATTTCAATAACAATGTACCAATTTCATTTTTGCTTAAAAATCGATATCTTTTATTGAAGATTGATCTTTTCTAGTTGAAAATTCGTCTTTTTTGGTTGAAATGTAACTTTCTTAGTTGAAAATTGACCCGTTTTTTATTACAAATGTAACTGTATCTGGATTAATCTGCTTTGGTTGAGGATTCAACAATTTGGTAGAAAATTAAACTATTGGGTTCGAAATTAACTTTCTTGTCAAAAATTGATATTTTTGTTTCTGGCTTTAAAATTCAACAATTTTGTTGAAAATTAATGTATCTTGTAAAATATTTGTGTTTCTCGGTAGAAATTTAATCTTCTTGCTAGAAAATTCATTGTTTCAGTTAAAAATTTATCTAACTGATTCAAAGTGTAACTAGTCCATTGAAGAATAAACCAGTAAACTGTATAGTAAATTATATAATTAATATATATTTTGCACTTAAAATCTCACGAATTTGATGTGTTGCACAATGAATTTCATATGGTATTAACATGAATTGTATTGGAAAGAAATTATTCCTCCATTATTACCATATTTTCGTAAAAAATCACCCTTTTTCCTGTGTTTTGATAGAATTTTGGGCAATGTTACTTTTCGGCGGGGTGTCAAAATTAGCCTGGAATTGGATTGAATTAGATGAATGAAATTTGCGGGGAAAAAATTAAAAAAGCTTTAATAAACCTCAATATTACATCAAATAAATATTTTTCACTTATGGGGTATTATTTGGGGACTCAGAATAAGAGCGCCTATAAACTTCGTTCAACTTTATAATTTATGACCGATTATTATTCTTTGACAAATTCTGGATAAGGTATTGAAACGTTGAATCATGTGTGATATATCATCGAATTTAAATCGTAGAATAACTAAAGATTGCCTTTTTCCGTAATAAATCCACGGCAAACTGCATGGGTTTTGAGTTAATATTAACCGATTCAGCTCAAATTTGGAATCACCTTTTCTGGGTATTCGAAAAAACTGGGGGTTGGGTGTATAGGATTTCTAAAAGTGAAAAATAAGGGCCACTCTGATATGCATAGAAGTAGTTAAGTAGTATAAGTCATTTTAGGTCAGCTAGAAAGGATTTCAAGGAGTGTCAAGAGTATAATTCGTTTCAAGTCAGTCACAAAGTATCTAAAATATCAGGACGTATTAAGTAGGGACTATTGGTGCATAATTGATATCAAATAAAATAAATAGTTCAAGGTCAGGCATGTGGGATATCATGTAGAATGCGTCAGACAAAATTGGAAAATGGTGCTAGTCCAGGAATCAGGTACTTTTTACCCGATTAAAAAAAGGCTTAAAAAGTCAAATTCTGATATTTGTATCTATATTCTGGAACCTTTCAATTTTACGAAAAATGTTTCGAAAGTAATTCAAATAAGACGCAATTTTGAGTAATTCAAAAAAAAAAAATAGTCCCAATAGGTCGTAAGTTATGGCCTTCAACAATTGTCCACTTTTATTACCAACAATTAACAATAATTATTCCCCTCACGAAAATTAGTTCATCAATTTTCTGCATTTTGACATACAATAGTACAATGTTGTAAAACTAAGATGCACAAAACTTATGGAGTGAAGGGTATTACTTCAACAATGGTAAAACAATTAATTGATTTGTAATGGAAAATGAAAAATGTGTATTTATCAATGTAATGAATTACAGATGCATATGTGCCACTAAAATAGTCAAATATAATTTCAACAAGATTATAAAATAATGGATTTCTTTTCGCTTAAAAACGCCTAAAATGTGCATCTGTTCATCAAAAAAAAATAAATTGATGAATGTTCTACGATGTACATTTGTCGAGGTGTTCACAACTCGACCGATGAAGTGTACAGTGTACACTGACTTCAAGTGATTTCAGTGATTTCATGTGAATTCAACTGACTTCACACCAGTAACATCAGCGAAAGTGTTCACCTGAATTGACGAGTCATTCACCCCTCGACATTTGTTTATATAATTTGTTTCTAGAATTGATAATTAACATCCGATCATAAAATTAAATGAGCAGGTATCAGCCTAACGATAAAAGCAAGTAATTTCATAGCAGACATATACTTTAAAGACGAATAATCCCTGATGTCGATTATTTGTTAATAAAATTTGTTTATAACAATTATTTTACAAGTTAACTATTTTTTCCTTTTTTATACATCTATGGATTGAATCTAAACGACGGCAAGTGTAAGAAAAAATTTGTCTAGGAGATATAAAACGAAATGTAAAAAATCGATTCACCCCACTGCACTGTGTCCAGCCAGTACCAATCTTGATATTTGATTTCGACAATTAACCTCTTTCCTTTTTCTGTACTCTAATCTAATTTCAGAGAGCCTTCAATTTCCTCTTCGACGCTGAAAATTCGTCATCACTTCTAAGAAGTATTCGTGACAAGAAACTAATCTTCTACAGAGGTGTTGATACCACTCTTTGATGTCGACCGCCATGCCAGTGCGAGTGCTTCCTTTCGATTCCACCTCCTGCCCTCGCCTCCGGTTCCTCAGCATCCCTCTTTCCTTCTTCGCGTCGTAATTGCAACGCGAACCCGTCGAATCGAGGGAAGCGAGATTCTGTACGTTCCGGAGATAAGGTGAAACTGGAGGATCGCCAGGTTCCGATTTTCTCTCCAGGAGACGGGACACCTTCAACAGCTTCTTGTGCAGGAAACGATTTAAGGAGTGTACGCCTTGAGAGACGGAAATTCGCGGTTGAAGACGTCCTGGCGGTGAGCCCGAATCTACCAAAAAGGAAACTCTCGCCTCGTCTCTCAACTCTTTTTAACACCTCCAGCCCCAACCGAGTAAACCGAAATCCAGAGAGCTTCGCTTTTACGATAACGCTCTCAACAAACTAAAAAAAAAATGTTATCGCAACCTTCCCAACGAATGGCACTATAACGTCCAATGTACTCTGCAACGTTGAAGCCTTCGCAAAAATTTTACCTCCATGAATTCACTCACTCTCTAATAGAACTTCACTGCGGGAAGATAGCGTTTACTTTTTACTGGCAAATATTTTCCCTGATCTTCTACTCTACATATCACTGGGAATTTTCTTTTTTCTTATCACGTGCTTTTTGTAATAAAGCAGATTCCACAAGACTCCTTTAAATATTAACAGAATCAGACAAAAAGGAAACTTTTGTATGACATTCCAGGCTAATCTAATTGAAATTCGTTAAGGGACCATTCAAAAACTACGGCACCCTATTTTGAAATTATGTGCCACCCCTTTCCTTCTTCGTCGCCAATCATCGCACAAAGCTTGAATCCCCAGGTTGTCGTCATACAAAAAAATAATCCTCCCCCTTCAGGTGCAATTGTTTTCATTGATTTCATTTGATAAATGCTTAAAATGAAACACATAAAACATGCAAGGCCGAATTAAATTCAAATAGAACAGGCAGTCCATGCTCAAGTCACCGAATCATTTGCCACTCAAATATGTCGTTTTGCAAAGGAAATAAAACGACTCGTATCTTACTGATTTTCGAGAAAAAAATCTTCGGACAAACTTATAAGTATTTGAATTAAAAAAATTTTAAACGTGAATTATTAAAAAATGGTAAAAACTTTTGTTCGAAGCAGGATATTTTTATGCTAATATATGTATTTACCTTTTTCTTTCGAATTTTAATGGAACTCCTCGTCTTCTTTTTAAATACAAAGGCAAATTTGAAAAAGTTCAAAATTGACGAAATTCTACGGTTTATTTGAAAATATTTCAAGCAAATTTACTCAAAAACCCAAGCGTTTTTTTCTATTAATTTTTTCTTCAAGATTTGTCCTCATGTAAAAAGTACATTTCATGATAGTCTTCCCTGTGCCCGCTCCTTCAAGGAACGAGATAATTTTTTTCGTCTTGAAAAAACAAATCCACAGTCTTTTTCAAAACGAAACAAGATACGAGAAAAGTCAAACAACAACATTTTTCTACAGAAGTTCTGGAAAAATGTATTTTGACACTTTCTTCCATATCATTTTATTTTCCGTATTTTGTGCAAAAATGTGTATAAGATCCTTGGAAATACATTTTTTCTTATCAGGTTAATTTTATGGTGTCAAAAAGAACGAACACGAATATAATTTAACAGACTTAGCAATTATTACATCAAACTTTTTCCTTTGAAGTCGGCATTTTTGAAATAATCGATACTCTCGATTTTGCCTAACATACTTCATTATTTTTTTACCAATACGTTATTATAACTGTTGAATTTAATCAATATTGTTTTTTATTACACCGTAAAATCGAATCGTCAAGAAAAAATCAATCTTAAAGGACTTTATACATATTTTCTCAAAAATCTCGAAACTAACGTGAGATGGGAAAAAGCGTCAAGAGATATTCATCTAGAACTTTTCTAGGATAACGATTTTTTTGTTTTACTTTTTTCTTATATTGTGTAGTTTTGGCAAAAGAATGTAGATTTTCATTTTTTAGACAAAAAAAATCATCCTTCTCTCCAAAGCGTGGGCGCAGGGCAGACTATCATGGAATATGCTCTTATATTATGATGAATCTTAAAGAAAATTAAGCAAGAAAAACGCTAGGATTATTAAGTAAATTCATTTCATTTATTTAAACTTTTGAAATCTAAATACTTGTAACTTTACCACACAAAATTTTCGGCGAATCGGCAAGACACGTGTTGCCTTATTCTCTTTGAAAAACAACATATTTGAGGGACAAATTATTCTGTGACTTTAGCATGCACTGCCTGCTCAATTTTAAATCAATTCAGCTACAAACATAACATTTTAATGAGCTTTACAACCAAAAATAATAGCTCTCAAAACAAGGAAATGTAGTTATTTCACACAAAACTGGGGAAATGAATTATTTAAATTACAATTAAGTAGTGTATAGGTACTATATTAAATTAAATATGAAACGCTCAAGATTTCGAGTGAAAATATATATAACCAAGTACTTCAATCTTTAATCAAAACGTTTAATTCTAAATGAAAAATGTAATGGAACATATTTCAGCAATCAAAAAATTATTTAAAAAAAACTATCGAATTTGAAGAGAAAGACGAACTGTTAGCAAAAGAGTTTAATTTTCAACCAAGTGGTCGAATTTTTTAGAAGACAGGTGAATTTATAATCCAAAAGAACGAATTTTTTATCCGAAAAGAGGAATGTTCAATAAATCAGTCAAATTTATAACAAAGTAATTACATTTTTAACCAAATAGACAGATGCCATTGACAAAACTTGGTTTTCACCTTCAGGGGGTCTCGAAAACTTGGAGATCCGTTAGAAAACTGTGGTGTAAAATTTCGGACAATTCTAATTATTTCTCAAACAGAAATGATGAGAATGTAGAAAAAATAAATTTTCAACAAAGAAGTTCAATTTTCAACCAATAAGTTGAATTTTTAAGCCAAAATTTTATTTCTAAACGACAAATATAATCGTTAATATTTCAGCCAAAAAAGGATTGTAATTTTAAATAAAAAAATTTATTTCATATAAAAAGATGAGTCTCCAACAAAAAAGTTAAATTTTCAACCAACAAATTTTTTGCAGTTAATAAAGAAAGAAATGTCAACCAAATTATTAATTTTTTGAACCAAAAAACGAGTTCTGTAGACAACAGTTGAATTTTTAACCCCAAAATATGAATTTTCAACCAAATCGTTAATTATCAACCAAGTAGCTGAATTTTATACGAAAATAATGAAATTTTTACCCCAAAAAGACGATTTTTCAACAATTAAAGTTCAATTTTTAAGCCAGGTAGTTGCATTTAAAACTGAAAACTAATAATTTTCAAACAAAAATTAAATTTGAATTTACAGTTGTAAAAATTGATCTTCAATCCAAAACAACGACATTTCAACAAAATAGTTGAATTTTCGACCACAGAGCTGAATTTTCACATAATAAAATTAACTTCTACAAAGTAGTTTAACTTGGAACCAAGTAGTTGAATTTTCAATAAAAAATATTAATTCTCAAAAAAAAATTAATAGTTAAATTTTAAAATAAATAGTTGAATTTTCAACCAGGAAAGATTTTTCAGTCAATGAAGAAAACAAAATTTCAACCAATTTTTTAAATTTTCAAACAAAAAAGGGGAATTCTCTAGACAACAGTTGAGTTTTTAACCCGAAAATATGAATTTTCAACCAAAACGTTAATTTTCAACCATATAGTTCAATTTAATATCAAAATAGTAGAAATTGCAACACAAAAGACGAATTTTCAACAAAACAGTTGAATTATTGAGCCAAGTAGTTGCAGAATTTTCCAAAAAATAGTTGAATTTTCAATCACAGAGATAAATCTTCAACTAATAAAATAAATTTTTAACAGTGTAGTTCAAATTTGAGTCAAGAAGTAGAATGTTCAACAAAAACAGTTGAATTCTCAATTAAAAATTCAATAGTTTAATTTTTTATTAGAAACTATTTTTTCAGCAAAAAATGGATTATTTTAATTTTTACTTAAGAATGTTTATTTTTGATTAAAGAAAAATTTTAACAAAATACTTGAATCTTAAACCAAATGGTAGAAGCTTTCAATAAAAGAGATGGATTCTAAAAAAAAATTACATAATAGTAGACTCTCAACAAAAAATAGTTGGATTTTCTTATCGTGTTCTATTAATTCAGTTCACATTTATAATTTCAATGTGTGATGTAGTTTTTTCACGGCCTCTGAATAGAATAACAATAATTCAGTAAAACTTGCTTAAGACTTGATTGGATTTTCCTGCGGAACTTGTGTAATTATCTAGTGGATGTCTTAGAAAACAATTAAGAGGAAAATCACGTTTTAACTTGAAAATAATTACTTTTGTGCTGTAAACCTAAATGAGTTTCCCTCAAGTTTTTCTATTAGACTGAAGTTAAAGAATAGACTGAGGAAGATATAGGGGATTCTAACACGAAAGTCAATCGAGTCGACGGAAGCTCTCAAAGCAAGCGAAATTTCAAACAATCACAGTTCCTACCGACCAGTCGTTTTTACCAACGTCATCAATTCTCCTTAACGATGTACTTAGAGAGCTTTTTTATTAGCCTTCCAAGCTACAAAGAACATCGGCTCAATACTCGTAAATATCAAAGTCTCTATTACGGAAACTGAAACAAATTTATTTACGAGGATCCATATTCACCGGTAAGAAAAGTAAAATAATTTGAATATGAAGATGTTAATATATGCAACTTTTTGACTAAAAATGCATTATTCAATTTGTAATTCAGCTTTCCAGCTTTAATATTGAAACATGATTAAGATTGATTGTGAATTTAAACTGAAACATTAAATATTGGGCACTGTCTAGTATTACGGAATTTTTCGTAATACTAGCCCTGGAGCAACTGGAAATGGGTTCGTATTTTTAAAAATTCCGTAATAGTAGACAATTCCAAAATATTGTTTGATTTTAAATATAAATGGATATATTTTAAGAATTGGGACCAGATTCGAAATTGAGGACTTTTAAGTTCAGTAGTTCTGAAATAGAACAATTCAATTGTTACTTTTCAAATTCAAGAAGTGAAATATAATTATTTCATAATTTGAAAACTATAAATTGAATAATTTTCTGAATTAACTATATTTTAAAACTAAATTCAACATTTAAAAGTTGCAAATTTTAATCGTTCAAACTTCTATAATGTTGAGTTGTTTATATTTTAGTAATTTCCAAACTTTATTATTTTAATTGAACAAATTTCCGATTGAAATTAGGCTGAACTGAATATAAAGTATTTAAAATTTAAGTGCTCTTTGTAAAGTTTTAAACTTTAAAGCTTGAGTTTCAAAGATTTAGAATTCGAAGCTTTTGAAGTCATAAAATGTTGAAAAAAATAATTGTGCAGTTTTTTATAAATTGAAAAATATATTGAAGCTGTGGACCAAGGCCATCAAACGCTGAAAAGTGTAATTATTTCCTTACATGTGTGAAAATGACAAATGAGTAACATAAAAGCAATCAGTATGACAATAAAAGGATGGTAGGCATCACTTAAAATAAGTTTACTATAGGAGATCTATAGGAGATCTATAGGAGGTGAAAAATTTATAATGTTGTTCCTTTTTTAATTTTAGCCATAACTCTTGAGATACTTAGGTTGTTCAATAAATTTGTATTACAATTTACAATTAAAAAACACTATAATAACTGAATCACCTCTGATAATTAATCAAGGCATGAAAATATGTTTTTTTTTATGTGTTAAAGTGAAATCAGCGCAATACTATAATGAAAATGATATATTAATTCTAAGATATCTTATAGATTTATTAAAAGACCTACATATCTTAAGAGTTACGTCTTAAAATAAAACAGGAACAGAATTTATCTTTCTAGCCTTCAAACAGGATTTTTTTTTCCTTTCAAGGAAGACTGTTACTTCAAGCAAAAATACATTATTTTGAAATTTAAAAAAATGGTATTTAAACCCTAAAAACGGACCTCAAACTGTTTCCGAATGATGAAGGAAACTAATTGATATTTATGCAATATTTCTGAAGTCATTTCAAATTTTTCTTATGAGAAATGGTTTGAAGAAATATGAAAAAAATATATCGTACTATGAGGTAATTCAAAAAAGATTAAGAGTAATTTTCTCTCATTGACACACATTTTAAGTTTTACAAAGTCATGTTTACTCACTTCAGGCTGAAAATATCTCAGGTGTATGAAAAAATCACATTATAAATTTTCAACCTATTATAGAGGGTGGTTTTTTTCACTTTTAGGGATAGTATTCCGAATACAATTAGGGTTGAATTATTTTCAGTGATAGCTACCATCATTTTGTTGTCATAATTTCTGCTGAAACGTAAATTATTAGTCATTTATATGCAACAAGAAAAATAATTAACACCTTTTAGCGTTTAAAGGCTTCGGATCACAGGTTAAATAGTTTTTCTAGATTTATAAAAAAAAATTCATAAATATTTTTCCACGAAATTAAAGTCACCCTAATGAACAGTTTATCTATTATGTATAATTTACCAATATTATCAAGTAAAGTGATTCTGGAATCAAATTTAAATATTTTCATGACACAAAATGATACTTTTGTAATTTATATTTATTTTTAGGGTTTCTGTAGGGTGTCCGTCCATCCGTCGTATTTTTTATACTGGAGGGTGGGAAGCGATGAGTGTGTGTGTGGGGGAGAGAGAAGTAGGGGAAGGGTTGGAAAGTGAAGGGGAAATAAGGAGACAAATAGTAGGGGAAGGGAGGTGAATGCAGAGAAGAGAAATTATAGGAAGAGAGGTGGAGTAGGGGAAATGAGCGACTTTATGGTAGGGGGAGATTTGAACGACTTAATTAACGGCTTAATAGGCTACGAAACCCTTTGTGTAGGTGACTTCTGCTTACTTCCTTTAAAAATAATTTTCAATCTCCACTCAATAAGAAAGAGTAACACAAAATATGATGTATACCTCCTACCATTTTCCTGACAAAATATTAAAATAAAATATTCATCACATATAATTTACCATCTTTGTGTAGGGGTTAGAAGCAGAAAGGGTGTGTCACGTTGCATCAGGGGTGAATTATTCATGTTTTGCCGGTAATAGAGCGACGGCTTAGACACATATACGTCTCAGTTCTCTAGAGAAAAAGAAAATATAGAACGAATCGGCGTGCATCCATCTACTCTATTTATCAACCTGAAACAGAAAGTAAACGATGACGAAAGAGAGAAAAGACACTGTTTCGGAATGTGTCTGCGCTCGCGCCACTTTCCGTCACAGAGAACTGTAAGATAAGAGGATAGGAATCCAGGAAATGCAAATAGAGTAGGACGAAAGAGGGTAGAGGCTTTTCCTCAGGATTTCCAGCGTACGTAGACATTCACTGAATAGAAATTGAAAGAGAAAGAAATGCTTTCGGAAGATAAGAGGAGAAAAAGAGAAAAACTAAAGCTATATGTACAAAAGATAAATATTAATCTGCCCTACTTGTTTTAATTTACAAGCAAACACGAGCGCTATGCACACGATTATTTCATATTTCCATATTTTATGTACTAAGTTGTATTGCACTGAAAAGACTATATAATATGAGGAAGTATTATTAGATCTTACGGTCTTCAAGTTCAAACAAAATATTTACACTAACAAGGAGAGGTAGCGAGATTTGCGTCACCGATTTAAGGGGCCTTCTCATATAGATAGGGTTTGTAGCGCCTCAACTTCGCGCGTGGATTAACAAAAAAGTTCTTCATTGCAGGAACATGAAATTTTAGAGATATTGTCCTTTATTGACTTTTACTACAAAATGAATGGTTTTTAAAAAGTATGTGTCAGTCCTAAGAAACGCTTTTTTCAAAACCATGTTTTAATAGCTGGTGTGTACTATTGCTCGAGAACTGGTTAATCGATTTTTAAAATATTTATATCAAATTAGAGGACTCAAGAATAAACAAAAAATATTTCACACTTTTTGTTCCAGAATCAATTCCCAAGACAGGCTTTTACATTGCACGCCGTTTACACTTACAAAAACTGCATGGTCCACTTTGACAGCTCAGATCTTGGGACTGACACCTAATTTTCAAAAACCATTAATTTTGTGGTGAAAGTCAATAAAGGACAACATCCTTTTTAAATTTCATGTTCCTGCAATGAATAGTTTTTTTAATCCACGCGCGAAGTTGAGGCGCTAAAAACCCCATCTATATGATAAGGTCCCCTCAACTGGGGCTACACAGGCCAAATACTCAAACCTCGATATCTCGGAAACTAAGGCCCATTGGGTCGAAAGAAAGAATACTCACCGAATGTATTTTTATGTATTTAACCCTGTGAAGCCCCAGTCAAATCGGCGACGCACATCTCACGACCCCTCCGTGTAAAACAAAATTTTTATCCTATCTTAAATAGGATAAAACCTTAACAAAAAATGTTATTTCTTATTCAAAATAGATGTCAATGTACACAGTGTATACTTGAAATGAAGAAACAAGAACTTTCAGTTTTAGAGAGCCAAAGCAACTGCATTGGAACTGATGAAAGATTATTTGTTGATACTTTAATAATTTTTGTTTGCATTCATGATTCAAGTATATAAATCAATGGAAACATTACGATATTTCTTTATGAAAATAGATTCAGTACTGCGTCTTTTATAAGTATTTTTATCCCTATCCAATATTGTGATCTTACTGAATTCAACGTCAAAATTATGCTTTAAATTCCAAGAGTGTTGTGACAAATCTGTAATAAAAATGCTAACTTCACAATTTCTTTTGTGTTTAGTAACTTTAGTGTTTAGTCTGTTTTACCCGTATTAACTTTTCCACAACATTTTAATTCTAAAAGATATGCAATTCCAGAAAAATATTTAATATCATCATTATCCTTTTTGTTTCAGAAAATCCTTCAACATAAGGTAAAGTGACTTTTGAATGTTTCAAATCTTTATAAGTGTTAATTCAGTTCTTTATCTTACTTGCATTATTGTAAACTTCATGAATGCTTTTTTTAGTT
This sequence comes from Andricus grossulariae, assembly GCA_011634705.1. NCBI lineage: Eukaryota > Metazoa > Arthropoda > Insecta > Hymenoptera > Cynipidae > Andricus > Andricus grossulariae. The sequence goes on along the minus strand of JAABKJ010000135.1, from coordinate 17,509 downwards.
ATACTTTTTATCAAAGAAATCAGAAAATTATGCCGAACTAATGTAATTTTTAATTGACCTAAATTTTCTTTGCTACGTTTAAATCCACTCAGCTTTATATACCTGTCAACTAATCCTTTGATCAAACCAACCTTATGACAAAACAAATGAAGAGAACTTTAATTAATATATCTACCAGACTATGAAGGTTTTTTTTATACAAATCGGTAATTAAATCACCTTCAGGCGTTTTTATAATCTGTGAATCAAGGTAATTTATTGAATTATTTTGTACAAGTTCATATATAAACTGTGTCGAATCTTCAACGCTGTTGAGAGCATTTACCAAATCATCAATTTTATCAGGAGGAACAGTAACTAAAATATCATTCACATAACGTTTGTAGACAACAGGCATAAAAGTTAACTTTTCTAGAGCTCTTCTTTTCACATCTCCTAAAACCAAATTTGAAATTATAGTAGGCAACGGAGAACCCGTCGGACAACCACTTAATTGCTTGTCATATTTACTATTAAATGACAAACCATATTATTAAAAACGATTATAGTAGCTATGAAAAATTCATATTTATTCATATTTGGTTAGATTATAATTGAAATTTCATTTTTCTTCAAACAATCCAACGCAAGATCTGATGAAATGTATCAAACATTGAAGCAAAAACGCATTTTTCACATAATGCTAAAGTTCAGCTACCTTATCCGTTTTTTATTGATAAAGGCTAAATTAGTCCAAAATACGTATTTTTATTTCCTAATCAATCAAGCATTTATAAGTTCTAATAGTCTACTACTCTTGAAATCTTCCGAAATTTTTTGAAAGCCCGTAAATTCCCATAAAGCTATTTTTAATCTCGTTGGAATTACTTAAAATTCTTAGTCCCATTGAAATCTTTATAGATATTTTGCAATCTCTAGAACTCCTTTCTAATTTTTCAAACTGCTTAGAAATCGCTTGTCATCCTGGATAACCCCTCGAAATATTTAAAAATTCTGGCAATCTGGTGCAATCCTTTTAAATACTTCGACAGTCCTTTAAATCTTTTTAGATAAATTGGGCACTCTGGACATTTTTTTAATCCCCTCACTCCTTTTCAAACCACTTAAAACCTTTAGAAGTTTTGTAATATTTCGTGAAATATTTTGAAATCCATCCATTGCTTAAGAATTCAATTATTTTATTGAAAATTCATCTTTTGGGTTGAAAATTCAACTACTTGGTTAAAAGGTGAACTACTTTGTTAAAAATGAGCTTTTTTGGTTAAATATTCATCATTTTAGTTAAAAATTCAGTTTTTAATGTTGTTGAAAATTAATCTGTTTTAATTAAGAATTTAATTACTTCATTGAAAATTCGTCTCTTTCGATGAATCCAAGGGTTATTGATTTAAAATTCAAATCTTTTTTCATTCAGATATTAAATAGCACATTTGTTCTTAAAAATTCGTCTTTTTAAATTGGAAAATCAACTATCTGATTACAAGTTGAAGCACTTTATTAAGAATTCATTTTTTTGTTTGGAAACTCATGATTTTAGTTAAAAATTCATTTCTATGGTTGAAAATTAATCTATTTCATTAAAAATTTACCTCTTTTGTCAGAAAATTTATGTTTTTCTTTTAAATACAACTGGCTGATATTTAATATTTTCTGGTTGAGGATTTAACTATTGTGTTCAAAATTTATCTTTCTGGATACGTTCGACTGTTTTTTATGTATAATTAGAATTTTTTTGTTGAAATAATAGTTGTGTATTATACTTCTGGATGAGACTGCATATCTTTTGGTTATAAATTCAACTTTTAGTTGAGAATTAACTTTTCTGTTGAAATTTTAATTTAAAATAAGGGGCATTATTTCTCAAGTGTACCCATTCGAAAATTTAAAGTTGTTGGATCCAAGAGTCTTCTCATAGCGATAGAAAAAGTACGTACAATACGGTTTCGACAGGGTTTTTACACGTGTTCTATTGATCAAAAGCATTTTTCGAACAAATAAATATTTGGCCTTCAAGAATGAAAGTCAAAGACAAATTCAAATTTTGTTGAAAACGGCATCTTTTTATTGTTTCATTTTAAAAGAAAGCTTGAGGTTTCCTTTTAAGAACCTCAAGGTTTAAAAGTGGGATTTTTATTTTTTATTAATGAAAATAAGCGATAAGTGGTTTTTGGGATTATACTGTCTGTTTTGGCATTTTTTACCCCTATTGATAACAATAAAAAATGTTATCTACTACAATTTCGATAGATATTTTCACCCACTATTCATCGGTCGTAATTGTTTTTTGAAAAAATAAATACCTGGCCTTCAAAAATAAAAATGAATCCGACTTTTTTCATAGAAGGACACTTCTATGCAATTTTTTGTGCTTAAAAAAAGCTTGGTGTTTTTGATTCAAACACCTTAAAAGAGAAAAGTTAAATTCAATTTTTTATTGGTAAAAATAATCGTATAGAAAATTGGCACGAGTGTGAATGCCTTATGGGAATACCGGGGCACTTAAAACTTATTTTTGTCGAGAAAAAACTGAATTTAACTTTATAATTTCACGTCACTTACAGAAAAAGATCTAAGCATTCTTTTTAGCTCAATAATAAATGAAAAAGCCTTCTTCTATGGAAAAAGTTAAATTTATCTTTGACATTCATTTTTGAAGGTTAGATATTCATTTTTTCAAAAAATGATTGCGTCCAATGACAAGGGCCTTAAGAAAACCTTTCGGAATTATAATAGACAACATTTTTTATTGCTATTAGAAGAGATAAAAATCGCTAAAACACATAGAATATTCTCAAAAACCACTGATCGCTCATTTTCGTAAATAAAAAATGAAAACCCCTCTTTTTAATCTCAATGTCAACAAAGGGAAAAACCTAGGCTATCTTTTAAGATGGAAAAATGAACAAATATGACTTTTTTCAAAAAAGTCTAATTTGTTTTTGACTCATATTTTTGTAGTGGGTAAGCAGATAGTATAACCCCAAATATACATTTTTTTAATCGAATCGATCAATGGAAAAGACGAAACCCCCGTATTGAAAATGTACGAGACAAAATTTTTCTTATCGTCATTAGAAGAGTTGAGAATCGCCAAAATAGACGATAATTACGAAAATCCCAAATTTTCACCTCCTACGTAATCATTTATGCAAATGACAGCATTTGTTCCCTATACACTGCTACCTAACACTTTGCCCACGTTTGACTTACAAGGAGAGGTTACGAGATATGCGTCGCCGATTCGAATGGGGCTTCACAGGGTGATAGTGCATGAAAATCCATTAGATTCGTTTTTTTTTATCCAATGGGCCTCAGCTTCCCAGATAACGTGGTACAAGTCGATATCTGGGAAACTTAGACCCATTAGATCGGATGCAAAAATATGCACCTAATTTATTTTGACGTACTTTTATCCTGTAAAGCCCCAGTCGAATCGGCGACGCACATCTCGCAACCTCTCCTTGTTAGATCAGAGAAATGTGATTTTTCACTTGAAAAATAATACCCCATATCTGAAATCTTAAAAAATCTTTATAAATTTTTCCAAGAATCTTAGAAAAATTATATTTGTATAACCTTGAGAAAAAATAAACATGAATAAAATAGATATTCGAATTTTTATTTTGTATTTAAAACTTCTTGTCCCCTCAAATAAAAAAACTACGCACGCGCGCAGCGTGCGATTGATGATGCTAGTCTCTTTCAAATTGAATGAAGAATTTTTCTGAAATGAGAATACAAAATCACTCTCAAGAATTGACTTTTATAATTTATTTTGAACCTTGTTGTTTCATTTCCCTCCAGATTGGGGTGCCCGCAACGGCATGGCGCCCCTAGGCATGTGCCTATATTTGCCTAATGGGTGAAGCGACCCGAGCTGAAAGTTTATCTTTTATGTGGAATTTGGCTCGCAGTTTCTCAAAGGAGAAAGATAAAAACAGGAGGAGATGAGGCGAGGAAAAGTGTTGGGCAATGCGAATAAAATAAAGAGCACGCCATGCTCCAGGGTGGATCCTAGAGCAGCATATAGTCCTCTACCTCAAAGGACTCAGTAGAGGGTCGAAAGGGGTGAATGTGTCGGTATCAGGACCTAAAAGATTCCTTGAGGCGTGGGCATCTTAATAGCTCAGTGGGTCTTTTGTTTGCCAATGCAAAAAGTGGGTTACTGGCTGTGTCTGGTGACTGGCATGGACCTTGGCTTGAGTTAATAATGCGGAAGATGCGCATCGCCAATTTGCATAGTGCATTATATGCGTCTCTATGTGCATGACTATCGTTCACCAACATAGAGAAAAAAGGTCAAGTGCTGAGAAGGAAATGCACTCTCACAAAAAGCAAATAACTTGGACAGAAGACAGATTGCGGGGTCGACGACACCAAGAGGAAATCATCTTATTGCAGCGAAAAAGTCTGGAATAAATGCAGCTTGGCTAATGAGAATCTCTTGTCATGAAAAAAATTGTGCATTTTAAATTAATTGCCTCATAATGAGAAGTCTGATGCACTGATTCTTTTATGATTCAAATTTGTAATAATAGAGTCTACAAAATTTTAATAAATATGATTAAGTGTTTCCTGCATATAGGGTTTTAATTTTTTTTAATGCCTCGATAAAGGAGATTAAGTAAAAAAGCAATCTCCAAATTTGGGAAAAGTTTAATTAAATTTTAAGTTTGAATCATAAAGTGTTTTTTCTTTAAATTCTTTCTGACATAGATAGCAAATATGAGTTAGTATACGCTAAATAATTAGAAGTTTTGTTTGTATCTTCATTCAAACATTTTTTTGTCTAGTGATTTTCATAAATTTCTATTAGATCATTTGTTTATAAGAAAAACAGTTCTTGAAAGTAAAGCGTTACTCTCAACATTACATTTTTGTTAAAGGTAAAAGAAAATGCAATTTGAAAATTTGAGTTTACATAGAAGAAGGAAGGAGATTTGGTTGGTTGCCTTCTCATTTTTCTTTCGTCTTTTTTATTTTTGTTCAAAGGAACGAAATTTTTTTTGTTTTTAGGAATTGCAATGGGAGAGTTTTGTGTTGGTTGTCCAAATTTGATCGTTGGATTCTTGTTTTATTTGTAGGAATTCTATACATACAATTAATATTCATAAAAAATTGTTGTACTTCATAGTATCTATTATCTAAAATAATAGAAAAGAAAAGCAAGGCAAATATTTTTCATAATTGATGAGAATTGGCATCTCAACTTCAGAATTAATTGATAATATTTTGTTTAGCACATCAGTTACATTTTTGTTTAAAAAATACAAATTTCCGACGAAAAACACTAATATTACCAAAAGTTGTTGAAAATTGTAAGTCTGATTTTCAAAGACAATTGATTTTTGTTCAAAATAACATATTTCCGATGAAAATAGCTAACATAGCTTAATATTGTTCAAATATTGCAAATATTTTTTTTCATGATAAGTTTTTATTAACATTAGCCTTTTTGAACGAAAACTATTAGCATCAAAAAACAGAAAAATTTTTAAGATTGTAAACTCTCTTTAAAAATGCGAGCATAACCTGAAATTAATGAATTTGTTTATGTTCTTTAAAATCCAATGCTTTCTTTATTTAAAACATTGGTTGCTCGCATAAAACGCAAAGAAAAATATTGTACAAACATTTCCAATTAAATGACTGAATGATAATGATCTGGTTAATAATGAGAACCTGAAAATTCTCATGACTTTCTTTATTTAAAAATACCAATTTTGGACGAAAAACGCTAACATAACATAACGTAACAACAACTTGTTTCAAATTGTGTATCGTTTTTATATTTAATGATTACTTTTTCTTCAAATAAACGACTTTCTTTAGAAAATTTTGACGAAAATCAGTAGCTTAACCTACAAGGGTACAAAACTTTTTATTTTTTTTTTTAACTCTAATGAGTTTTTACTGAAAGTTCCAATTTCCGACTAATTTTTCCGGATTAATGCTCCTACTCATTAACATTAAGATCATATTATTTATAATTCAAAACTTTTAGACCATTCTAAATCTTATTTGAATTTATTTATATTTGTTTGGCAATACCAATAAATATTTTTCAAAATATTATAATTTTTTACTTAAAAAATTAAAGAATGCTAAGTTCTGGTGGAGAACAATAAACACAATATACAAATTTTATAAATCTTAAGTCTTCTTAGATACTTTCTTATTTTATATTTATTTTTTTTCAATACTAATTTTCCACGAAAAGGACTGACGTGAAACATGTACAACATTTTCAATAATTTATTATACAATCTGAATGTTTTAATTTAACCGCGCAAGAGTATTTGAAGAGCACAAATGTTTCTCACTTCGCATAACGTATTCTGTAATTTTTCTCATCGAAATGGATTATATATTTTGAATATTATTTTAAATATTTTTAATCTGCTTAAAACTGCCTAAATTCCAAAAAAATTTTTAATTCACTCGAAATTTTCCTGAAAATTAAAAAAAAATCTGCACAATTAAACAAATTGCTTGAAAATTATACAGATTCCATACAGAGTCTAGGGAAAATTTCGTTAATCTCTTGAAACTTTTCAAAATTCTTAGAAGTCTACATTTTTTTTAAATATTCCAAAATCTATATATTCTTCAAAACTTAAAAAATAAACTTTTGAAATAAATCCTAAATCATTTATAATTTTGGCAGAAATATTATCATTTATATGGTAAAAATAAAATTCACTATTATATTTTTCGTTGAGAATTCATCTATTTTAGATTAAAATTTAACCACTTGGTGGAAAAGTTATGTATTTTATTAAAAATTCAAATATTTTAGCAAAGAGTTTAACTATTTGGTTAGCAAGTAACATTTTTGTTACAAATTCATATTTTCGGTCCGAAAATGCAACCGTTTTACAGAAAATTCATCTATTTGGTTTGAAAATCCAGCAATTTATTGGAATTTTTTTTCTTTCTTGGTTCAAAATTCGGCTTTTTAGTTTCAAAAAAGTATCTGTTGTTAGTGAAAATTGAACTATTTTGATAAAAAATCAATCTAATTTGGTTGAGGGATTTTTGGTTGAATTCAACTATGATTGATTTTAAATTAAAATCTTTTTTGGTGTAAATAATATCAGCTATTATATTTTTCGTCGATAACGTATCTATTTTGGTTGAAAATTCATTTCATTCAGTAAACAAATTTCTGTGGATGTTCAGCTTTTTTTTTTAATTGGTCTTTTCTGGCTGAAAATTTAACTACTTGGTTGAAATTCGAAATACTTGTTCTAAAATTCATAATTTTAGTTGGAAATTCGCCTTTCTGGTTGAAAATTTAATTTCTTTGCTTCAAATTAGTTTCTGCGGGTAGAAAATTCAAATATTTGGTAGAAAACTCAACTATTAGGTTAAACATGAACCCTTTTGTTATAAATTTACCTCTGTTCTTAAAAATTCGTCTTTTTGGTTTGAAAGTAGTATTAGAAAGTAGCAGAAAGTAGTAATTCAACCAGGTTTGCTTGAAAATGCAACTACTTTGTTGAAAATTCATGTATTTTTCTAAAAATACAACTATTTTAGCAGGAAGTCCAACTATTTAGTTGAAAAGTAACTTTTTTATTGACAATTCATCCTTTTGAATTGACAATTTAACTCCTATGTTGAATTGTTTAAAAAATTTTTTTAATGCATTTTATCTGGTGAAGAAATGTCATTTTATTGGTTACAAATACAACCACTTTGTTGAAAAAAGTGTCGGACGAATCTTTCTTGTTTGAAAATTCAACTCTTCTGTTGAACGTTCATATTTTTAAGTAAAAATTGGGCTAGTTTGTTAAAAAGTCAATCTATTTTGTTGAAAATGCAATATTTTCACTTGAAATGTTAGGAATTTGAAGCCTTTCAAATTGAATCATACAACAGATTTTTTCACACTTAAAATTGTTTCCTGAATTTCAGAATGGAGTCTCAAATCTAGGAAAGTGACATGGAAGGATAGAATTGTTAGAATTAAATACCACCTGAGTTTTGATTCCAATTTAAAATTCAATATAAAAAATAATTTGTAATGGCGCATGAAAATAAATCCAATGAATGAAATTCGTAATTCTGTCGATCCTGCCGAACAATGCAGAAAAGCCAAACCCGTTCAGAATCTGATACCGCAAAATATGAATTCTGATTGACATATCTATTATTCAATTTGGATTTTATTCTAAATACATATTTTTGTTTACTTGCCGAAGTATATTGTGCATTTGTTATTTACTTTAACTAATGCCTATTTCTTTTTAATTAAGTTTTTATGAATTATCATATTAGTTATTTTGATTTTTGAATTATAATATTAGGAAAGTGAAAAAAGTAACTTTTTAGGTAGCTTGAAGTTACTTTATCTGGAACCTGTAACTTGTTACAGTTCTAACTAAAATAACTGAAACTATTCACCTTTTTCGCTAAGTAACGTAACTGTAACTAGTTACTCAAAACAAAAGTAACTTGCCGAACACTGTAGTAGTCAGTAGGGTGGCACGTATTCTTTAAGGGATACTTAGGATACTTAAACTTTATTTCCACAAAAAAAAACGTTATTTTCACATTTTTAAACGATTTTATTAAATTTCGGAGGTAAAGATCCATAGATAATTTGTTTATAAAAAGTGTGGTCAAAAATTTTAGAAATCCTGCTAAATTATGAAATAACTTATTGTGTGAAATGAAAAATATAGCAATTCGATTATTCTCAAAATCACATCTGAAAAAGACCTGTGACACATCCAACTCAATGTTTCACGAACATTCAGAATATGCTTTTACTTCTGAAACAAATAACTTGAAGCGAAAAATAGAGGGTAGACTAGAAAAGAGAGAAAAAACTTGCAGACGAGTCGTCGATAAAAAATTCCAATACTTGCTTTAAACAAAGTTCCCCTATAGTTCTGAGCTCTTCCATAAAAGAAAAAGGGAATGGTTTGAAAAAGAAGAAATGTGGAGAGAGAAGGCGAGGAAGTTTCGATAACAATTTTTGAAAAAGTAAGTCCAGCGTATTTTCATCGTTACTGCTTTTGCCATCTTTTCAGAGTCGTTTAGGAGATCTAATATCGATCCATAAAGTGGATTTACGAAGCTGACTGGACGTAATATCGATCTTTAACAACTTCGACATCTTTCTACTTTTCATGCTCTCGTAAAAATCAGCAAACGACGAGCGAAGGCTGAGTCTCCTTCGATCCAACCAGAAGTCGCTTTTAGAACTCAAATAAAATGCCCAGTATTGCATGGATATGCTTTATGATGAATGAAATGAGAAAAAGGTGCCAGATTGTGACCAATCTTCGAAGGCTGATAAACGATATGTCCCTTTAACTTCTCTGAAATGCTACAAAAAAATTGCGAAAATGTTTATGTTACATTTTGTCATTTTTCTTCGGAGAAGCGAACATGAGCCAGTGGTTCTTGTAGAAAATATTAATAAACTAGCTGTGAATTCGATTTTCAATGTTTCCACTTCTTTGTGTTTACAATTATACGGTGCTCATTTGAAGAGTACTTTGTTTCCTCCTTATGATTATTTATCAATATATTTGCTTACTTATAGGGAAAGTCAAAATAAAAAAAATATAGATAGATCAATCAGAACGTCTCAAATCAAGAAAATTTTTCCATTCTTGCATGAACTTTGAATTATGTTGATGAAAAAATTTTTTCTGAATAAAACATATTTGAGAAATAATATTAATGACCACATCTTCCGTACTCTTTAAACACAATATAATTATAGCATAGGTCAATCGAAGTATCTCTAACCAATGAACGTTTTACGTTCTTGCATCAATTTTGAATTATGTTAATAAAATAGTTTGACTATAAGAAAACGATTTTCCGAATATTATAAGTGACTATAACTTCCTTACTTTTAAATAAACTGTATTAATATCATAGAATAATTAATGACTTCCTCATTCTCAAATTATATTTACTGATATTATAGATGAATCGATTCAGAAATTAAAACGTTAAAACTTTTTTTATATCCTTGCATAACTTCCTCACTTTTTAATAAAATGTATCAATACTATAGGTCAATCAACTCGAATCAACAAATAATTTATATTCTTAAATCAACTTTGATTTATTTTAATTTAAAAAGTTTCACTATAAAGAATCGTTTTTTCAAATATTATAAATGACCATAAAGGATAGTCCGTTAACGCTATTTTTAGTGATATTTAACTCGCCCCTTCCTCTTTTGACAATACGCGACATTTCGAAGACCCCCTCCCCCCTAAATATCATGTCATAATGATTCTGACCCCCCCCCCTATTTTTAGATATGAAATATAAATGAAATTTTATATCACCGTCAATCGAACAATAAATAAAATAGGTTAAAACTATTTGATATTAGTATGAGAATACTTTTAATTAAATTCTTTATACATTTTGTCATCTGAGAACATTGTTTAGTACGTTTCCTGATGATAAATTTTAACAATGTTTGCGAATTTTGCGAAAGTTGACCCTGCAACGGTGAAGTTAAATAAGAATAACTTAATAACTTCGAAAATCACTTTTATATTTCAGGCTTCACACTCTTTGCCCTATTTCCCCATTTTTCCCTTTTTTCAAGAATTCTTTTTTTTCTGTTTTCAAAGAACTTCCTTTTTTTCTTATTTTTTCGCCTCAATGTAAGCTGAATTCATAAAGCCCAATAAAAAAATCCAACTATTCTTGGTTAAAAGAAAATTTTTGGTTTGTTGAAAAGCCTACCATTATATTTTTTATTCTGAAATCATCTTGTTTGATTAAAAATTCGACTATTTGGGTAACAATTAAATTAGTCTGCTCAAAATGCAACTGGTTTGTTAAAAATTAGTTAAATTTCTGGTTCAAAATTAATTTTTTAACAGAAAATGTAACTATTACATATTTGGTTGAAAATTTATCTCTTTTAGTTAACAATTCAACTATTTTCTTGAAAATAATTCTTTTTTAGATGAAAATTGAAATAACTGGTAGAAAATTAAACTACCTTGCTGAAAGTTAGTTGTTTGTTTTTTTGGTTGAGAATTAATTTGTTTGACCGAATATGTAACTATTCCATTTTTTTGCGAAAATTGATGTGTTAAATATAAATTCATCTTTTCTGCTTAAAAATACAACCGCTTGGTTGAAAAGTATTTTGATTCAATCGCGAATTAAACTACTTAGATGAAAATTCGTCTTCTATCTTTAAATTCAACTCTTTTTTATTTGAATTTCAAATTTTTTTGCTTGAATTTTGCTGGAAAATTCAAATATTTAGTTTTAAAATTCGACTATTTTGTTTAAAATTTGATTATTTTTGTAAAATTTTATTGTTCTGGCAAAGTCATCCTTTTTCATCGAAAGTTTTACTTTTTTGTTCAAAATTCGTCTTTTTTGCTGGAAAATCCATCTTTTATGGTAGAAAAGTCATCTTTCATTTTGAAAAATTCATCCTTCTTGATAGAATATTAAAGTTTTTGTTGAAAATTCAACAGTCTACGAAAAAATAGGGCTTTCTTTTAAAAATTTGATGAACGGAAAATTATGAATATGACAATTTTTGTTATCGACAAAATAAAAATACAAGATAAATTTTGATATTATTCTTAACAATTTAACATTGTTTGGTTTTCTGAAAAACTAAATCGGCTCAAAAAGGGAAAGCTGTACACTTTAGGTCGATAAGTCATTCGCACAACCACTATCTTCTTTTGTAAGCTACCCAAAAATTGTCAAGAAGTTTAGAATAAAGATCGAAATAAATATTGAACATAATTTTTTGAAACGAATGCTTATTTATTAATTCTATGAAAATTTTGTTTGTTCACTATTATTTTTTATTATTATGTATTTTTCAAAAAATACAGTTAAATTTCATAGTTGTTGGAAAAAAATAATAAACTTAAAAAAACTGTCTTTTCAAAAAAAATTAGCTTTTGAAATTGAAATACTCATAATTTGATGGCATTTTCTGTCTGTAATCTGAAAAGTACATGTCGTCTTACTTCCTCTGAAAAAGATAACCAGGTGTTTTATACTTTTTAAAGTTTACCACCAGGAAGTATACCTCAAAAAAACGTCCTATAAAAAAAAGTGTATAGAACTTCTGAAAATCTGAATGTTTCCTATGGAAGCCTTTATCACCTTCTAAAATGTTTTATATCAAAATGAAAGATGACCAGGTGAAGTTTCTTAATTAAGCTATTAATTTTTCTTCAATTCCATGAGATTTCTTTTGATAGAATAGGAAGTAAAATTTTATTTTGAATCAAGGGAAGGGAGTTTAAAGTGAGAAATTAGATTTAGATTTTAGAAGTTTGTTTTTTATCTTTTTTCATATAAACTGAAACTCCTACAACTTTGAAACATGTTTGCTTGGACTGAAAATTTATCCAAATTTAACTCTTGTATGTATTTTAAAACAAAAAATTAAAATATAATATAAAATTGTCAATAAAAATAGAATGTGTGAAAACAGCATTTGACGAGGTGCATTGCAATCAAGTCGGGCCATCACCTAAAAATGTAAATAAAGGATGAACTTACTAAATAATTTTTGAATAAAATATAAAAAAATAAAGCCTGATTGTAGCCTTAGAGATAATAAAACATAATGTCGGATTGAGAAAAATATTTTTTGTGTTATATTTGTTCAATACATACATACTACGTCGTTTAACTATAAATCTCAGGCAGAAATATTTATCATACTGTGTGCATAATTTTAATAAGGATATATTTGTTGGTCCAACGTTATCTTTGTCAAGGCTCAAATTACTGTCGCGTAATAACTAACACTAACATTTTTTGAACAACGCAGGTAATTGGATAACTACATAAAAAATATTAAATACAAAGTTGAAATTTGAAAATAGATGAAAATAATTTCAATTTCGCAAACCTTTAGAATATCAATTTTCTGTATTCTTTATGAAGGAGATTTCATTGATTCAATGATACTTTCAGATCCGTCAACTTTTTTCTGTGTATTATGGATACTAATCTCGGATAGAATTTCTCTTCTAAAAATATAGAGTTTTTTAATATACATGCATTATTAAACTATTTATTTTATGTTTATTGTTATTAGAAATTACTATTTATTATAAAAAAATATATGGCGATCCTCGCCAGCTGGCGCATTCTCGTAAATTGATGGGACTTTACCCTATATTGACCAAATGCCTTTATGCGGGTGTCTGCATGAAAAAAGCCCATATAGAACGTCCATAAACCACGTTACCAATTTAGGCTATCCCCCCCCCTTCTTTTTTGATAAGTGTAGCCCCCCCCCCCATGAAAAGAGATTGATTTTTCACGAAAATAAAGTAACAATGAAGAAATCATTTCTTTCAAAAAAAATTAATGCTATAACCATATTGAATTTAATGTAAAACACTATAAATTTCTAAGATTTCAAGTCGAAGTATAATTAATTGAATTTCCAACTAACAAGATTAATTTTCTAAACAAAAAGAAAAATTTTCAACAAAATACATGAATTTTCAACTTATAAAAGATACATTTCTAACTAGAGACAAGAAGAATAATTTTCATCTAAAAGAATACGAATTTCCAACATAAAGTTAAACCTGAAACCAAAGAAATGAATCTTAAAAGAATATGAATTTTTAACAAACTGGTTCAAATTTCAACCAAGTAGTTGAATTTTCAACGAAATAAGATGAGTTATCAACTAAATAGTTAATTTTTTACCAAAAGGATGAGTTTTTCAGTCAGAAGATTAATCTTCTACCAAGAAGCACGAATTTTCAACAAAATAAAATAATTTTCAAGAAATTTCTAAAATTTCAAAGACAAAAGAACGAATAATCTACAAACCAGATTAATTTAAACCCAAACTGTTGCATTTTTAATCAAAAAGGATGAATTTTCAACCCAGTAGATCAATTTTCTACCAAAAAAGGTAACTGATTAACAATGTACGTGAATTTTTAACCGATTACTTGTATTTTCAACAAAAAAGATGAATTTTCAAGCAAATAGTTGAGCAAAGAATACTTCAAAAAAGTTGAAAAGTAAAGCGATTTTGGATCTTACTGAATTATTATTAAATTAAAAGTATTCTCATATTAGTATCAAATAGTTTTAACTCATTATTCATTGTTTGATTGTCGGTTATATCAAAATCTTTTATATTTCGTATTTAAAAGTAGGAAGATGTCAGTTTCAGTGTCACATGCCACTTTCTGATCGGGGGGGGGGGGGGGGGGGGGGGGCACTGACATGTCACGAATTGTCACAAGAGGTAGGGATGTGTCAAAAATCACTGAAAATAGTGAAAATAGCCCGACACAACATATGGACACTCCCAGAGGTACGAACTTTACATGTAGATTTGATGACAGTTTATGTGACGCAATCAATCTAACGAATGGCGCTATGATAGAAGAAAAATTTTAAAAGCCTTTTCCTCTTATTCTCCTGTCTCCGACGGCTTTGAGTCTACTCAGGTATACTTAATAGGCAGAAGGCATTGCCCCGGGATCAGCCTTACGTGTCACGTATACTTACTCACACCAATGCAATGCCTAGCCGGCCCTTTACTTACTTCTTATGTACGTGCAGGCAGAGTTTGAGTGTAGAAATGTGACACGTGGAAGGTAAAAAAGGTAAAAGCTTCTTCCTTTTCCTCCAGTCTTTTCAAGCATGCGAGCAGCTGACTTTGCAAGCTGAAGTGCCTACGAAATTGCGTTTATACCCAGGCGATAGTGCAAATCAGCTTGATTCATTCAAGTCGATCTTTCGTAACTTTCTGCCTTTCGGAGAAAAGTTACATCAAAGGACCCCGCACAAAATTCACGGAAAATGGTTTTTTGTCAAAATGTCTATAATTATTATTTTTTAATTTGTTTTCGGATGAACGCTGTTTTTCACCATCAACCATGGACTAATTCTAGTGCCTAATGAGATGAGAATGTTATACATTAATTTAATACGATGTTTGAAATCTTTTGCGGTAATGTTGTAACATGTAAAAAATTAGAAGCATGGTTTAGTTTGGAATTCGTCTTTTACCGCTGTTATCCTTACATAGCGGCTCTTTTAGGATCACTTGATTGCATTACAAGATTGCCTTTGTCACTGATAATATATATCGGGAAAGGCCCCGTGCAGATTATTTAAAAAAATTATTTTTTATTATAATTGTTAAAAAAAGAGCTGATTCATTCAAATCCTGTAACACTGTGGTATAACTTACTTTACTCTGTCCTCATTTTTTGAAATACTCGGTTATACAGAGGCCTCTACATGAGTCCTCCTGACTGCTAAAGTATCATTTAAGTCCTTTAGCATAAGTGAGTGTACCGCCGGACGACGGTTCAAAATGACTTATTGTAGTTAATCACATATTAGTGATAACTCGCAGCTGCATCCAACTTTATCAGAAGTACGCGCATTTGCCGTGATATTTGGCCAGGTGAGAGGAAAAATGCAGAAAACCATCTTCCCGAGTTCAGCTAGTCTTCCAGATCATCGAACGTACACAATCCTCCTCGGGACTAAACGTCCTGCTAGACATTAGTTAAACGGAGCGAATACAAAACTCACTTGTACATCGCTGATGGTCACTCATCCCTAATCTGGAAAATTTTCCCCTTTTTTCCCATTTTCTCCTCAAATATAAGATATTTAAAAATACAATTTTTCGTTTCACATCTGCATAATTATTTTAACGAAAACTATAATATTTTACCGCAAGTAGTAGAAGCTTTTTTTATGTCACAAAATTATCTTTTATAAATAATTTAACTTTTTAGAATTTGACCCATTTCAAGCTAAACTATTTAAGAGTTTAATAAAGCTTTGAAGGTAACATAGAAATTACCTATAATAAAGTACGGTGTTCTGTCTGCCCACATTAAAGTTCTTTAGTTCAAATTTCAATAAGATCAAAATTAAGATAAGAATTACATGATTTACAACTAATCTTAATGACATATTTAGTTTGAACGCAAATTTAATAAATTCTTGAATTTAAACAATTTCAAAAAACTATCAATAACCAGCTTTTGACAGTTCAGCAAATTGAGGCGCAGTTTTTTGTAGATGTTAAATATTTTCTCGTTAAATTTGTTTATCATAATTTAAACCACACCCCTTTCCCTAATTTTTCTTAAATGATTAAAATTGAGCTCTTCTTAGAGACTAAAATAATACCAAAAAATGGTATTTTCAAAATTTTCAATTGTAAAATTAGAACCATTTTTTATTAAAAAATTGTTTAAGCCTTCAGGGTTTAATTTGAATGTGTCCAAGTCTTTAGATTTATTTCGTGCATTTGAAGTTTTTTAATAGATACTGCATTTAGTGCTCAGAAAATTTGAATCCAACCATTCCTGAATTATCAATTGCACATGTAATTTTTTCAAATATTTGCATCCAATGAAATATTAAAATTACAAAAATAAGAATTAAGAAAAACATATCTGACTAAAATGAATCATTTTTAAGCTATTTAACTTGTTTCAAATATTTTGTCAACACTAAATTAAATTATTTCTAAATATTTTGAGGAATATTTACGACTTCGAAAAATTTGTAGGTATAAATTTAACTTTAAGGGTTTTCAACTGATTTGAAACATTTTAAGGTATATGGAAATCGACAATTTTTGAAGGATATAAAGTTATTTTAAAAGATATCAAAAAATTTTAAGAGATAAATAACTTGTTATGGATTTTTACAAAATTTATGTTTTTAATATTATAAAATAAAAATCCAGGGACGTGAACAGGCGCTTCGTGCGCGTGTATTTCATTCAAACGGATTTTTAGATAAATCTAATGAATAATTTAAATTTAATTTATATCCAAGAAAGTCCGTAGCAGGATTAGCATGGTCTGGATGCCCCTGCTCGGATGTGATACATATTGCAGGGCTAAGAAGCTACTTCTATGAAATAAATTTACCCCAAGTATTAACTAAAAAAAGATTTTTCACAAAAGTTATAAACAAAATTTGAAAAATCAAAAAATCAAATTTTCTCGAAAACGGCTTGACCAATCTTGGTGGTTAAGATATATGTTGTAGTGGGTACTAAAGAGGTTCTGTGAAAAATTCAAGAACCAATTCTGTTTATTTTAAGAGGATAAAAAAAGTTATTTGAATTTTTAAAGCATTTTTTTTTTATAGGAAGTGCTTCTGATACACCAACCATTTTCCCCTTATATTATGCTCACATTCAAGGTTGCAATATATATTTTTGCGGAGATGATCAGAGCATTAGTTCATAGTTCCAAAAATAAAAACTACTTGTTGGACCCTCAGATGTATGCAATTCTATGATAATGAGGGGCCAGCTGTATTTTTAGCTTATGACGCAATAATTTATACGCAATAGTGTAATACAAACCAAATCCAACATAATTATTCCATTAAAAACACATTTTATCGTGAATTACCCAGTCACAGTGTCAATGGCTTCTAGGTAGATAGAAAAATACTTCTCTTCGCTTACTGCTGACATTCGCCAAACTAATTTCATGTTTGCCCAGGA
>JAABKJ010000134.1:0-59254 GCA_011634705.1 Andricus grossulariae | reverse complement strand
GCCTGAAACAAAGACCTTGGATACTAATGGGCCCAAGTGGAGAACCACACATAACAATTTTGTGAGACTCTCCACGTAGGGTGATCGCTAGAGAGATTGATCAGCAACCTGGGTCGGAGCAGTGTTGCGGAATGAACGTGTTATTTGAATAAATAACACGAGAATTCTAGTTCAATCTAAAATATCTATACCTTACACCTATATACCTATCTATCCTATACCTATATACCCATCCACACACTACTACTTTCCAACCGAGCCATTTACGCCTACCCCGAAAGGGAAACGGCCTAATGGTAAAATAATAATAATAACATTTAAGCGAAAAACGGGAATAAGGGGAGAAAGTGTATGGGAAACATACTAAATTTTATCTAAATTCATAACATTATTTCAACTGCCGCCCCCCTCTCCCCTTGTTGGCAATCACCGTTTTTAGTGTGACCCCTCCCCCTCTAATTGTTAACGTAGTATATTGACCGTCCCTTATTTTCAAATCTAAATATTTCAGTATTTTTCCATCTGGAAGTCTGGAAAAATCCAGATGGATTTGTTTTATTTTAAGCCATTTGGGCCGTTGGACTTGATAGGCTGGGCCGCTTTAAGATTCTCAGGCTTTTTTTCGCCGATTTTGAAGATTTTTTTAGGGCCGATTTCTATCCAAATTCGG
The DNA here is from genome assembly GCA_011634705.1 of Andricus grossulariae. Taxonomy (NCBI): domain Eukaryota; kingdom Metazoa; phylum Arthropoda; class Insecta; order Hymenoptera; family Cynipidae; genus Andricus; species Andricus grossulariae. The sequence continues at coordinate 58,584 of JAABKJ010000134.1, read as the reverse complement.
CCCTGAAACTATTGTTTTAAATATTTGGATGATAGACATTTTTCAATGTCTTAAAATTTAAAAGCTTTAAAGTTTAGATGCTTTTTAATTTTTCAGCTTTAAGTTCTTAACATATTTTCCACTTTTGAATTTCCCAACTAAATAATGTCTAATGAGATAATTATTAACTTTAAAATTAAAATTTTTGAAAATAGTTCAATTTTAATGCTTTTAGGTATTTATCTCAAACACATTTGTTCACAGTTTCGTTCCGAATAATAGAAATTCCAATAAAATTCTTTTCTATTTCAAAAGTGGTAATGATCCTATAAAAAAGAGCTGGGATTTTTAGGTCAATTTCTAATTTAGCTATCACATTATTTTAGGGAATGAATTGCATCAAGATCGCTGGAGGAGAAATTAAAACTGATTGTGGTTTTATAGGAGGTCTTTAAAAACAAATAAGTAGGATTCTAAACTGGAGCTCGATTATATTATGAGCTCCTAATAAGATATATATTGCAAAGCTATTAAGCGTGTCAAACTTCTCATTTATTCTCGTGACAGGTCGACTGGAAGAATCGTTTTTGTAGCCAGTCACTGAAAACTGAACCACTAGATCACCTGTTTGATTTTACTAACAATTAAGCAGGTTCTTCACATTCTACGACCCTCAGGAAAACCGATCTATAGAAAAAACTTTAAATTTATTCGTTGATTTTCGTTCAATATTTACTTTGTAGAAAGAAAAGTTTCCTGTTTTGTTCTTATATTAATTAAACAATTAGAGAAATTTATTAGAATATGAATAAAAAGTATGTAGAAATTTATTGTGAAACGTTAGTTTAAATTTAACTACTTTCAATGTAGACTAATAAAAAATCAAAAAAGTTTCAATATATATTCTAATTATTTAATTTTGAAATCGGAATAAAAAAATTCCAGTTTTTAAAGCTTGCTTCAGATTTTTTAATTTGATAACTGAAAAGGTAAAAAGAAATTTAATTAAAAAGGTTAACATTAAACAATTAAGATTTAAGTCGTTCATTTTTATGGCTTCAAATTTAAATTTGTTAATTTTTAAGGCTTCCAATTTGAAATTATTAACCAGAAAACCAATTAAATGGTAGAAATTATTTCAAGTGTTTCAGTTCATAATTTTTAATCTTTTTTTATTGTTCTTAACTTATAATACTGTTCAATTTAAAAAACCTATATATAAAATTTAAAAATCTTAAGGTTTTGAAACCCTCAAATTATAAATCATGTATAATATTGAAGGTTTCAAATTCATTATTAAGCAATTCTTGATTTTATTTTGTTTTCAATCCTTTCAAATTCATCATTAGGTATTAACATTTTAATGCTTTGATTTGAAAATGCTGTCAGCTTCAAATTATTCAACTCTAAATTTTTCAAACTTGGCATTTTTACTGAAGCTTTCAATTCAGGTTTGAAGGCTTGAATCCTAAAATTTTTCAGGCCGGAAATTTTTCTTGAAAACAGGGAGATCACCAATCCTAACATTCGAATGGCGACCCTGAAAACATAACACAGGCCTGCAAAAGAAAACTTTTCTCGGAGACATCTTGACCCAAAAGTGCCAAAATGGTCCGCTTTACACTGAAAAATCGAAAAAACTTCGAAAATAAAAGAGATACGTTTATTTGGTCAACAGACCGAAATTTAGGGTGCAAAAATCCATCGAAAATGCTTATCCATTAAACAAATTTAAGGGTTGATTGTTTGCAACATTACGATAAAATTGGGAAAATATGATTTTTCGTGGTTAAACAATCTTCTTATGAACCAAAATAATTATGCAACGAAATGATGTCTGATGAGGTAATTATTAATTTTTAAATTAAATTTTTTGCAAATATTTTAATTTTAATGCTGTTAGGTATTTATCTAAAAAATATTTGTTGAAATTTTCGTTTCGAATAATACAAATTCCAATAAAATGTTTTCGGATTCAAAGTAGATTTTACGGATTTCCATTTCAGAAATAATTTTATCGACAAGTCTTTTAAATTTTTTTGAGGCTTTTTTTTTTAAACTCTTAGAGAGATAAAACATAGAAATCCCGATTTCTGAGCAGCGAGTATCTCTAGCAAATTTTATCATCAAGTTATTGGAACCTGAAATCACGCCTAGATGCCCTCAGAATAAATCCATATGCAGTTGAATAAAAGAAATTAGTACAATATTTGGTTTCGATAGGGGTTGAAAATGCAACCCCTATTAATACGTTTAAAAAACGTATCATGTATGGGTATGTATGCTGCTCAGAAATTGGTATTTCTACGTCTTATCTCTCTAAGGGTACAAAAAAAACGCCAAAATACTTCAGAAGAGTTCTCTTGAAGAAGGATGTTCACTGAGGCATTGAAAAAACTCAGCTCTTGAATTTTTTAAAGTAAAATATAATTTGCGATGGATTTTTGCACACTGAATTCGAATCTCTTGACCAAATTAACGTAGCTCTTTAATTTTTGAAGTTATTTTGATTTTTCAGTCAAAAAAATGGCTATTTTGTCACTTTTGACTCCAGAGATCTCAAAATGCAGACGTGATGGAACGTTTCGGGCAACAGATTCGGTTAAACCGCACCAAAAACCTACACAGATCTCGCGGTTCAGAAAGATGTAGGCCTGTATAATAAATTATTAAAACTTTCCAAATCGTATATTATAGGTAAATATAATTTTATTGCTTGAATAGAACTCTATGTTAATTGTCGATAAAAATTAAAAAAAAAAAATGAAACTTGAAAATGCATGAGAAACTTCAGTTTCACTTTGTGAGTTGAAATTCGATGTAATTGCAGCGCATGCGTGCATTTGTTTTTCTTTTTATACTCTGTGCTCGACTATGTATATAATCAATGAACAAAGTGAACCACAGAAATTGATTTCCGCGAAGTATGATCGCAGAATAATGATTGCACTGTGAATTGAAAAACTTTATCTCGATGTAGCGGAATCTCGGAAACATCAGAGCTCTTTCCATTTCACAGCATCCTTGACACGGAATGCATCTCGAAGGTAACGCATAGGTGGGTTGCCTAAACGGATTGTGTTAACGCTAAACGCCTCTAAACGAAACTAATGGCGTTTTCCATTTTCTTAAATTATCAAAATAGGTGAAAAATAACTACATGAAAGTATGCACGTGAAGCAGATAATTATGAGTATATAGAAAATATAGACAGCGCAGTTGGCTTTGTTATTTTTCTTTTTCACTGAAAGTGAAAGTGCTAATATTGTGCAGAAAACAACAATGTATTACGATCCCGATGATGAGAACAAAAACTGGGGAAGATTAAATTTTAGTTTCGATGTAAACCGTTTAGAGAATATTTTATTAAAGCAAGCCTTCAAGAATTTAATATTTTGAATAAAGCGCTTGAAACTGCAGATTTTTAAATTTATTTCCTAAAGGTTTTTACAAAACTGTACATTTGAAGATTTTGAGAATTATTACAATTTTAAATGGGAAGCATTCAAGAATCAAAAAGTCTATATAAAATGAAAGTCCTTAGAAAATAAAAGGTTACAAATTGAACAATTTAGAAATAAATGTTCTGAATTTTAAAGGAACCTTTTAAAACTGAAACCATTTGAAATCGCATTTAATCGTCTTTACACTTCAACACATTTGTGCAGAGAGCTTTTGAAATTAGAAGTCAAGCTATCGACAACTGTAACTTAGTGATTGTGAATTCTCTTTTGATAAAACTACTTCGGCTTTAACGAACACATTCTCATCCTTCTCGTCCTATCAAAAAATGGTTCAAAGCGAATTTGGAAATATAATTTAGGCGAATAATTTCGTTAATTAATATTTTATTGTACAAGTACAAGTTTGTGAATCCCTTTTTTGGTGAACAACTTTTGTCTGTTCATTTTTTTTCTTCGTAACTTGTGTCTTTTTTATAAAAATTTAAATAAACGAATTTTTAATGTTATTTTTTACGACTAAAACAAAAAGTACGCATCCCATCAAAAATCATTGACAACAAATTCGTGGATATTTTTTGGTTGCACAATTTTTATTTACTCATTTTTTTGTATCTTGCATAGTTTGACCGTAAAATAGATTTTTTTTTATTAACAATTTTCACGCTTGAAACGAAAAACATGCAACTTATAGAAAAATAGTCTCAAAAAAATTCGTTAATCTTTCTGAGGTCGTTGGTTCACTTCTAACAATATTTATTGCTAGATCAATTAAGGATACATATCGCTAGTTTGGATATACATTTTTTTCTGTGTAAATTTCGAGAATCTTAGCACACTTATATTTTGAGAACTTACTTTTAGAAGTCAGTCACAAATGCATGGACTAAGAAAAGTGTTTGTTTGAATCAAACAAACATTTGTTTGACACTATATCAAAGCTAGAATTTATTTGATATAAATAAAATTTGTTTAAATTAAATAATGTTGTGTTTGAATCAAATAAGTTTTTTTTTTAATCAATTTTTTCAATTTTTTTTCAATTTTTTTTTTTTTTTCAATCAATCAATTATTTTTTTGACCCCATATCAAAGAAAGAACTTGTTTGGTTTAAACAAACATTTTTCTGAGTGTGGACTCAATACAGTATTTCCATTGATAGATATATAATTATGTGGTCAGTGAATCGTTCACACGTATAAAGTGTATAAAGATGTCAATGTAAAGTCAGTTATTAGTTCGGATTGAATTTTTAAAAGACTTTTTACTTAATAATTTGTAAGAAGGCTATAGTCTTAAAACTAGATTTGTTTTTAGAACTTCTAGATTCTAGAACGACCTCATTTTCATTCTGACACTCATAGTCTGAAGAAAATGATAGATTTTAGGGTGAGAGTTCTTCCATTAGCTTATTCGCATGTAAAGTTTAAACGTCAGGAGTCATGAACTGTCATGCATGCTTAAGCATGTGATCTTCCAGGGATGCAAAAGTATGTTTTCTTAGAGCCATAACAATAAAAATATCAAAATTATCCTATTCGTCATCCTTTTCAGATAATCTAATATTATTGATAATCAAAAATTTGTAGTCATATTAAATCGGATCGATTTTTTATTTATCAAGAATTGAAGATGAAAAACTTCTTGGACATTTGAAAATTAAATATTTCAATTCATAATAAAAGTAAGAATATTTTTCTTCAAAATGGTGTAAAATATTTCTAAAAACTGCAAAAGCATATAATTATGTTAGACTAGAATCAAAACTTACTAAAAGCAATTGATTTTATGGGCGATTGTGAAAGATTCGACCACTTTAGAGTCTAAAATGATCGAATTTTTCATTTTGTCTAAGATTTAGACAATGAGATTCAAAAAAATAATAACTTTCCAAACTAGCCAAAGCCCAATATATATGTTTTTTTAATAAGGTCTAACACTTGAAAGTATGAACATATAATACTAAGAGATCAAGGGATGTATATGTGAAAGGTATGCATTTTAAACAGAAATTACCCGTAATGAGATTGGGCATGGAGTCTTAATTAAGTTCTAAATGCTCTACTGCCGCTACCTGACATTTCAATTAAAATTTTGTATATGTTAATATAAGTTCGTAAGTTTAAGATGTCCTACTTAATTCGGATCACTGAATCAATAATTATATCGACAAAGTAGTGTACTACTACTTTACTACTACTGCTACTACTTGTTTAAACTATTTATACTTAATTTAATATTGATTCGAACAAGAATGTAGGTACGATTAAAGTTTTGAATAGGTAAAGAAGTATTTATTACTTTAATGATATATTTAAAAAAAAATTGATTAATAAGCACATGTGGAAAATGGCTGAGAGTTAAAATAGTCAACTTTTTCTTCATGATCCTTATTCCTATTTTTTTTAATTCTGTTGGATATATGTCACATGTATGTCGTAAATGAATTCTGAGTCAGCATTATGTAACTATAGAAACACCCTAAATTCTTTGAACTACAGAAACACAATATCCACCTTGTGATGTAGATTAATAGAACAAGGCAAATAAACAAATAAAACAACCAGGAAAATACGTCGTTTCAACTAAATTATTTATCAAAATAGTTTCAATAATTAGGAACAGCATGGTTGACCCATCAGCGAATTGAGTCCCAAGTTTTGATAATCCTAAAGTGCATGATATGTATTTCATATTTTCTTGTATGCATATAATTTTCCGAATCTCAAAACTTATTTGATTTAAGTAAACTTATTAGTTTCTGAAAATATTTATCTCCCTTGGACCTAAGTTGCATTCGAAGAAAAAGTTTTATATACAAGAGATTCCTTTCACGCATCAAAGGACTTCAACCACGAAAGAGATTATGTGTTAATATTCGAACAGTCGTTTTTATATCAAACTTTAAACACTAAATTCACTTGGAATTGTTTATGAAAGAACCTATTGTACTTATGATCATAAATCCACTCCACTATTATTGAAAACATTAAAATTTAGAGTATTTAGTACAAGAAACAAATCATATGCTCGTTAAAATTGACTGTATAAATGTATATTATGTTGATAAATAACTAACTCTAATATGTATTTGTCGAGGTATTTGTTATAAATGCCTTATTATGAATTAAATTGAATTTAAGATAAAGGGTTATGTAATAATTTCTTGTAAATACGTATAGAAACTAGAAGTCATTATCATAGCATAGTTTTATAATCCTGTATACGACGACGATGGTTCTTATGCAGGAAACACGTTTTCTATCTCGTTGTTTCGTGGTTACTACCGGTCACGACGTGTCGTAATGCGCATCATCATCGCCAGGTGCTGCAAACAGAATTTAAATAATATTTCCGCATAAGGTATGTCACACAGAAAGCACCGTTCAACCATCCATTTCCTCATATGGCTTGGCCCTTTAATGGTGCTTTCGCTTGTTATGAAAATGATTTGTATCCGTCCTGTACGGATTTATTGTCCATTCACATCCTACGCACACAGTGTACTCATCCTATACAGACAGTGTTGGCACACAGTCACTTAAGTTACTTCTATTCACTTTTTAAAAAGGAAAGGGTTACTTCAGTCACATTTCTCTAGCCCATTTTAGGGGTTTTCTAAAAAAAAAAGAAAACCTAAGTAATTTATGTATAAAATCTATGGTGAACAGTTGTCAGTAACCTTTAGATTCGATGTCCTAGCTGTTTATTGGTGTTTAGTGATAGGCTTAAGATAAAATTGACCATGAGATTCGTTTGCCTGTGACAAAAACTACATTGGACTATAGTAACGGTAACATTTTTTACTTCGATACTGCCAAAAGATTGCCAAAAGATGCCAAAAGATTTTTGCTCAGGGACAATTGAAGCTTAAACCTTAAGGATGAATCTAATTTTATGCCCCCTTTCTAATTTTTAATATTAGCAAAGTTATTTCTTCATATAAATGAAAAAATGCGTTCGTACAAATAAAATGTCGCTGGTGCAACGGGCAAGGCTTCCTACAAAATTAGTTTAAATTAATAAAATACGCTATAGATATCATTACATTATCGATTATTTTTATTTAGAAATTTAATTTTCAAAATGAAAATGTATAGGATGTCATATTTATTATGTGCATTATATAGAATAGACAACCGAAATATTTTTCAGTACTTTCATAGCCTTATTTAAATCGTTGTGTTTAGTTTTTCAAATAAAAACTTACATAGTAAGTTTCATTCTTGGTCAGACTTTTCATAGTTGTAGCCAATTTTCTAAACTTTTGATGCTGGAATATAACAATTTTCGTATCGAAATTTCAAACTTTGGATGTTTTGTTAATTTCGCGGTTGAATAACTCGTAAGGAGAAAAATGAAGAAATCCAGGATGCATTTTATCCCTGACAAAATTTTACTTTGGTCCCGAGTCTTTTTCTAACGAAATGTCAATTTTAAAAATAAATCTAAAGATTGCTATTTTGAGGTTCGATTAAATGAGGTAATGACTAAGTTGCAGTTAATTAGGTAAGTATTTAAAAATTCAATTTTCAGGAGGATAAAATGATACGGCCAGTTTTTTCGACTTCTCCTGTAGTTTTTCGTCATTGTGTGGCACTGGGTTGACGACCTGCCCCCCGAAACAGACCACGTGGTTTATGAAGGGCCCTTTATGAGTTATTTATCTGTTAAAATGAAAAAACTCCAAAGTGTCGAATTTCGAAACCAAACAATTTCATATTTAATCCTAGAATTTGAGTTTCTCTATATTCTATAATGCACGTAAATGTGACATTGTTGTGTACATTTGCATTTTTCAAATTAAATTTGGGAAAAAAAAAAAAATTTATTAAATTTATGCGATAAATAAGTTTAAAAAAACATTAAGTATTATTTATAGCAAGTATCAATGTTTTTAAAAATTAGGCCGCGGCCGACTTTGGCCAAATAAAATCGATTGAACCATTTGCTGGGAACCTAATGGCACTTCCTAATCCAACTATTCTCGCTTCAATTCTGCATTGATGTATCTTGAGAGTAAATTTTTATTTTTTTTTCAATAAATTGAAAATTCTATTTTTTGGACGTTTTCATTTCAAAAGTTTATTGAAAAAACCCAGTAATCTTTAATAGATTGTTATGTCTGAAGCCTATTAGAAAGCGGAACCAACACTTAAGTGCAATATGATTGTTACTCTGGACCGATAAATATCGTTCGCTTCCTGAGTCTGACATCGCGTGTTCAATATCAGCTTACTCTCCATATATATGTATATAGCTAGGCTCCGTGATTATGTGTAATCGATTCGAGTAAAAGCTGTCGAGTATCTTAGTTTTAGCTAATCGCGATGCTCTTCCGTCCAGAATATATGTGTATATATCTAACGCCAGTCATTATTCTGGGCACGGTCTTTTGAGCTGACAAATGATCCTTTTATCAACTTCACTACGTTATTCATCCTAGGAAGCACTGGCCTATAGGAAATACCTGTTGGCGGATTCATGAATGAAGAAGGCTTCTTGGCACGTGGGTCGGTGTAATCGAGAGTCGACAATTTGCATAGATAACGGTCATTTAGATTCAAATTGTTTAATGATTCAATGTTTGAATCAATCTATTTCATTTTAGAATGCACCTTTGGCAATATAGATTCACAGGAGTCCATGCTTAAATTCAAATTTTGAAGCAGCTTTTTCAGAAAGTTGAAAACTACAGGACCTAGCACTGACAAGAGAATTAGGCTAGAAAATTATTACAGGGACAAGAACAGAAAAGTAAAAATACTAGGTAAGGAAAGCAAGGATAAAATCAAAGGAGTGGAAGAGAAGAAAGTGGAAAACGCTTTCGACGGAAATAAAAAATTATTTTATTGGCAAGTGCGCAAGGACAACAAGAAAGGGAGTAGTAGTACAGAGTTAGTTGGCATCAGGAATATAACAACGGTGAAATGGTATAGGATATAGACGGGATACTTGACATACTTGATATGATAGACGCTTTGAGAGAATATTTCAAGGAATTATTGGAAGTGAAGCTATAGGGCTGTACAATTGCGACAGACAACACAATACGTCAGATCACTTGTTTGAAAGAATTAGTGTCTCTGAGATAGGAGATATAATCAAAAACTTGAAGAATGGTAAGGCTGCTGGTGTAGATGGTATTTACGCTAAAATGATTAAATATGGTGGCGAATATATACCTCATAGGCTATGGCTATGCGATCTGATTAACTTATGTATCAAGATGGGGGATGTGCCAGATGACCGGAAAAAGGCGATCATCGTCCTAATATACAAGTGAAAGGGAGATAAAAGTAACTGCAATAATTTCAGAGGTATCAGCTTGCTAAGTATCGTAAGCATAATATATTCAAAAATACTTATGAATATAGTAATGAAAATAACGGAAGAAAAAATCTTGGAGTCCAATCTGGATGTATGACAGGAAGATCATGTACCGATCAGGTATTTAACATGAGACAAATCACAGAAAAACAAGTTTAAGGCTAAAAAAAAAAGTTTTCTGTGTATTTGTTGATCTGGAAAAAGCGTTTGGTAAGGTGGATAGAAGTAAGCTTTGGGAAGTTCTGAAAGAGTATGGAGTCAATTGATGGTTCCTAGAAGCAATAAAAACAATATATGCAGCTAGCAAAGCGAGTGTGAGAATAAATGGGCATCTGAGTGACTGTTTAATATTAGGCAAAGTGTTAGACAAGGATGCGTTATATGTCCTCTTGGCTGTTTATTGTATTCATGGATAAGTGTTTCAGAATGCCTCTTCTCGACGAAGAATCTCGGGACCGTGAAGGTGCGTGGGTTAGCGTTTGCAGATGATAAGGTTGTTATGGCAGAGTCAATCGAAGGCTTGCAAAGAATGTTGAGGAGACTGAATACTAGCATGAAGAACATGGGTCTTAAAATTAACGTGAATAAAACAAAAATTACGATGTTCGTAGGAAAGGGGGAAAAACCAGTATGCAGCATTGCCTTAGACGATGAGAGGATAGAACAAGTTGATAAGTAAGTCTCTTGGTAGTTTATTTACTAATGACGGAAAGATTGATGGACAGTTAGCCAGGCGTTTAAACGAGGGTAGGCAGGTTAACGGCAGGGCAGAAGCTATTGCGAGAAGTAAAAATATAAAAATTTTAATACAGTACGGTGTCGAGACTTCATCCTCATTAGAAAATGATAAGAGTAAAAAAATACAAGGGAATTTGCACGAAAAATTGGCTTCATAATATATGTTTCGAAAACGAACGAGACCGAACGAAATATTTACAATATTCTCGTTTCGGAATGCAACGCGCAATAGATTCAATGTTAAACTACTATTTAGTAGTTTCATACTTATGAGAGCAACTTTTGTTGGCATTACAAAATTTGGTTAGTTCATGGTAATATTCAGTATTCAATAATATTTGATTAAATAGAATATTTTCTTGAATGAGCAATAAGTTTTAACAGAATTTATTCTTCAAATTATCAGAACAAAACGAAGTTGTTGATTCAATAAAAAGTTGCAAGACGAAAATCTGTCTAAAGCCAACAACATAATAAAAGGTCATGAAAGTTATGAAAACTTGCATGATGCACGCAATGTTAAACAGTCTCTCACTCGATTACGATCTCGTGGTTTGTGGCTTGTTTCAGTTCCAGAGAATGAACTTTTAGAACTTTTGACTACCCAGTCTTAGTGTAGTCTAATTAGTTCGAATGAAGCTAAGAAACCGAAAATGAAACATTTAACAAGGAAAGCGTTTTCGGTGCTAATAAAGGAAGATGAATAACGGAAATTAATATTATTTTATTTCAGTAGCTGGAATTCGTTCCTGTGGTTACTAATAGTTCGTTTCACTAACCACTACACGAAACTACTTCTCTTATTTCTTCACCAAATGAAATAACTTTTTATTTATTTATTTTTACATTCCTTTACTTCTATAAGTTAATTTCTATTAAAAAAATAAGATAGTTTTTGAATCCATTTTGAAAAAAACTGCATTCAGAACAACAATCTTATGAACTTTTTATCCAACACTTTTATCAAGTCAATACAAATTAAATCCAATTATTTAATTGGCTTACAGTAAATAATTGTATTGAAAGATTTAGTTAGTCAATGAATTGCTTCCAAAAAGTTATATTGTCAGAATAGTGTTGTATATTATATAACAAAATATACTCGTAGAAAATTAGTGTCTTATATCGTTAGGAAAGACAACTCTTCAAAGTAAGGATTGGTTAATTACCATTATTTTGTCTCTATATTAGATAAGATCTATTAGATCGTTATCGAAGAGATATAGTACATGTACAGCTTCTGAGTTATGACTTGGTATGTATGTTGAATGTAAATTGTACGTAAGAAGCTTAGGTGAAATGAAAAGTGTTCACACCAACCTAGTATAATAGTGTATACACTGTATATGTTCTCACTTAAACCTTCAATACCTATATATTTCAGCTTGAGCATTTACCTACTTGCATGAGGTATACTGATCAAGTAGATAAGTTCTAATCGCAATCAACGACCCAATCAGCCTTCTGGTTGCTACATGCAATGCGCGTATAACTCATAGCATATATTTAAAGGTGGAGGCGTTGATTACTTGATATTAAACTAGCAACTTAACTTCCTCTTAAAAAAACTGAAGTCCTGTAATCTCTTGTGCTGATCAAATAAGAATACATTAAATTTGATAAAAGAAAGATGAAATTAACGTATTTTTGTTGGTTGCAACATCATATCCTGGAAAAGTTTTATCATAGGAATATTTACGATATGAAGGTGTTCCAAATTTTCCAATTTCTAATTATTGCAAGCATTAATACTTAGTTGATTTATTCAACTAATGATGGAGTTGAAACTTTTTTAATCGTAAATTTAGAAAATAAATAATTTCAAATTGAAAAGTTCACAATATTGTAGGAGAGCGGCTCCTAATGTGGCGCACTAGTATTAAAAAAAATGAAACATTCTGAAAGAACTGAGGAGGCATAATTAAATCTATTTATGTATTGAGTGATTATGATCGGAGAAAGGTTATACCATTTAAAGTAATTGTTAAATGTTTATACTCAGAAGGTTAGTCAAGTAATTTTTTGACGTTTTGTAGTTATCACTAAAGCGGGACAAAAGCAATGAAAAATAGAATATTTTGCAGTAAACTTATAAATTTTGTTGTCCTATCCATATTTTCAAGTCTCTTAGATGCCTTATTGCTTTAATCCTCAGTAACATTAATTATATTTTTCATAGAACGTGTTTACTAATACACTATGCACGAGCACCTAATATGGGGCACAATAATTACATTTCTGTATAGTTATAGAAATGCGTACTTAACCATCAAGTCCTAGAACCTCGAAATTTTCCGGAGCAAACTTCAAACTGAAATATCTCCGTTTTAAATAAACTTAGCTCCATTTATTTATTTTTTGAATAGTAGCTCAGAGTCTTGCAAAAATGAATATTGTAAAAATAGATATGAAAATTAATTGCGTACAATAAATATTTTTCAAAAATGAGAAAACTTTTTGAAAAAAAAAACACTCTGCTGAAAAAACGTAGTCATTTTCGTAATCTTTCTTCGCCGGTTTTTAGGATAGATACAGGTAAGCACTTCACCACATTAGGGGACATGGCAGGTAACTTGACGCAGGTGCGCTTTTTAATAAAACCTGAAATTAACGTTTTTAATTAATTCCAATATAATCCTGGATACTTGTATAGAACAAACCTAAGATATTAAACTACATGCTTTATATTTTACTACAAAAAAAATAGTTCATATTATTCTTTCAGTTGAGCAATAGATTTTGGGTGATGTTCAATTACGTCCCAGCTACCTGCGTGCGGTTCCCCCACTACGTGGCTTCCCCTCACTCAGCTGAACTATTGAGGCCGAGCCTGGATAGCGGAAGTTATTTGTACCTAATGAGGACTAAAATGCAGAATATAACATTTTTTAAATTTAGCACTTGGTAATTTACAAATATTATATTGGAAATATACGAATTATAAAGATTCAAACGATTTTTTCTCGTTTCTCCAGAAAATTATTTGATCAGTAATCGACAATATCTAACATCAGAACTTATTTTATTAACTAACATCATGAATTTGGTTTATTTTTCAAACAATCTTATTTCTTAAAATTATCCTTGAATAATTTTTTCCTCCGAGTCCAAAAGTATGAATAGTCACATTCCTAGCCTAATTGGGAAATTCATTAACAAACGTCCTAAATATTATTTTTAATTAATTTTGATAAACAAATTGCATAATATTTATCATAGTATTTCTAGTGGGAAATATTATGTATAATTCTCATTTGTTTGATTAATTTTTGGTATAAAATGAAAACAAAATTTTTAAGGCAAACTATTAAAAGGATAATTTTGAGCAATATGATTGATTAAGCATTAAAGAAAATGTATGATGTTTGTCAATGAGTTTCCAAATTAGGCTAGGAATGAGACTATTCATACTTTTGCACTGGGAGTGCAAAATTTATGGATAATGTTGAGAAATGCGATTGTTTGAGAAATAAACCAAATTTATGATGTTAGTTAATGCGTTTTTAAATCTGGCCAAATTTTAGCTTCCGGAATTTCCTCAAGTTAAGTAAAATATAGCACCAATAAATTAAAACTACTGCAGTTGATTTAGAAATATTCCATATTTTTAAGTCATTCGCAATTTCCATTCAACTTTTTAAGTCACATAAAATATCGTTGGAATCGCTATAAGTTGCAGATTTTGAATATGACATGTGTGAATTACCAAGTGATAAATTTAAAAAATGTTATATTCTGCATGTAAGTTCTCATTGGGTACAAAGCACTTCCGCTGACCAGGCTCGGCGACAGCAGTCCATCTAAGTGAGGGGAAGCCGCGTAGTAGGGGAACCGTACGTATTGAAAAGTTAGATTAAGTAAATCATTTCAAATTTCAATCGTTCAAAAATGTCCAATTTTAAATTGAAAGTGTTCACTATCAAAGAATTTAAAATATTCAGAATTGAGTAGCATTACAACTCGAACAGTAATTAGCAACTTAAGGCCATTTTGTCAATTCGTAATGCTTGGTAACAAACTTGTTGATTTTTAAAGGCTGCAAATTGAGAAAAGTTAAAAAGTTTGTATAACTTTTTTTTTGCGATGTATGTGATACGATAATGCTTTTGCGCATTTTGTATTTTTTGAGAAATAAAAATTAAGCCTTCATGTTTCTTTGTAATTTCTTTGAAGTCTCAAAACGACTTGAACTAACGGAGGGAGATCCTGCGATATCCATTTTCATACTTAAGTTTAACCGCATGCACGTAATCCGCTCACGAATAGGTAAATGTATTCCTTCGCGTGTCGTTAGCATCGTTTCCGCTTTTATTCGGTTGCAGGGGGAAGTGAATTAATTTTCAGCCAATTTTCATACCCTACACTCTGTATTTTTTTAAGTTTCTAACCCGGCTAAGTACTGATCTTTAATATTTCTTTATATAGGTAATCAGCTTTTTATTCGAATCAGAGAAATTCAGCTGACTGAAAAAGCCAGAAGTTGTTCAACTATTGTTTAAATAATAGGCGTGATTTTACTGATTGGATCAGTAGAAGTTTTATTATAATTAAAAGTATTGAATCCGCTAAATCATTTATTCTTTCTTTACTGTTTTACTTCAGTGAAAACTTTCTTCCAGCCCTTCACTAACGATCACTGACTCCTCAGTGAAAAAGAAAAAAGTAACTGGTTCATCAGTAAAAACTTGAAGTAATGATTTAAATATTGAACATTTAACTGATTCAAATTTCTGTATCATAACGATATTGTTTCAGAAATTTGTAATTTGCTAAGCTACAAACGAGAAACGAATCTCTTACTTGTGGCATGCTTTCGGCTTGCCCTAGTTACAGTAATATATGAAAATTACTACTGTGATTTATCGATAACTAGATAATACGGTACAATGCTACAATTTGCCATATCAGTATTCTAAGCTTGCCGACTCTTGCACTCAAAACTATGCGAGAATACCATATTCCTGACGCTGATATCACAGTAGAGAAATCTGCCACTTTGCGCACACTTTATAGACAAGGAAACTCGCCATTTTCATGCATTTTGTGCAAAAAACATCGTGTATGACACGCACGAGAAGCTATTTCACTCTTGAAATAGTCAACTTATCGCACTTTTCACAAAATATACGATATTGTATTGGATTTTAGAAATACACTTTTGAAATCTCGCAAAAATAAAAGTTGTGCTCAATTGTGATACAGAGTTAAAGGCTGATTTGTGCCACAACTTATTCTCATTGAAAGAGGAAAGGTTTTATTGGGTTGCTACCCAAATATGTATTTAAATCGTTTTCGAGAAAAAAAAACTCATTAACAAAATTGAGTACTATTATTCAATTTTCGTATAACAATGTTTACCTTCGGTCAACTTTAATCAGACTAATATTTTTATAAAAAGAAATAAAAATTCCTAAATTATCCTATTTTGAAAAAACAAGCGTTGATTTTTTTTTCATCAGCAACTTTAGATTCGAAAATTATGGGCGAAAAAAGCCGTTCAAATTTTTCATACAATATGAACATCGTTTTTAGTAATGAACAATAATAAAAAATTAGAAATAAAAATGTTTTGTTTAACTTAGAATGTTTTGAAAATCTGCAAAAATCATGTTATTTTGAATTGAATTGAATACCCATTTCTTTCGAAATATTTAATCTTTTGCAAAAAAAATTGCATTTAACTCAATCCAAAAGATATGATTTTTGTACATTGTTACAAAATGCTATTTTGAACCAATTTTGTTTTTTCAATTTATAATTTGCTATTATTGTTCATTGTCATAAAATATGGTGAATCGGCGTGTGGGGGGGGGGGACCGGCTCGCCAGCAAATTTTTGTTTTCTATAATTTAAAGGTTTCATAATTATTGAAAGGATCAAAGTCTTTCCCCATGGTAAAAATTTGTAGATGTCATGCTAAATTGAAACTTTAAGTCAAAATTTGTGGTTGGTTAGGAATTCAGAAAAATATGATAAGTTTTAATCCAAGTTTTAAAAACTTACAAAAGTTTAAAAACTAGTTCTGCTATTAATTCCACATATTTTAATTTCAAACAGGTCCTTATAATTTGTTTGGCTGCTAGGTAAACTGTTAGATCAATTATAAATTTCAAACTTCTGTCAAAGTTAATCCTATTTCATTAGCGCCATATTCAGAGTTCCAACATTCTTAATGCAGCTATTTAATATCTTTGGTTCAACGATTTATGTATGTGATTCATTAATAATAATACTTATAATAAATTCAGCTGCAAATCCTTACTTTAAACACTTTACCAATATTGTTGGTTCGCTTCTAACAATATTTGTAGCTAGATTAATGATAAATATCTCTTTAAGTATACGATATTTGAAACTAAAATATTTGAATTATGCGGTAAATTCTCTAAAATTAGTTAATGTACGTACAGGAACTATAAGAACTATTGTTTGTTTTACATCTACAAAATTATTCCATATTCGTAACTAGAATATACTGCCGCGTGCAGTGGAGTTTTTTTAACTCACAGAATTATGTATTATAATTAATTTATCCTAAATAAATTATTTATGAATAAATAAAATACAAAATAAAAAAACAATATATCGCAACACAAATATAACTTGAAGCTGGAACATTTTTTGCAGAACAAAAATAAATATTATCGATCCTAATATCAATTAAAAAGTCTTCTTTACAATTATTGTACAACATGTTGAAAATATTTAAACCAGAGAAAGAAGTTATTATCCAATATAAAATTGGAACATTACAAAAATATGTACTAATTTTAAAAATAAGTATTAGAAGGCAAAGTTGAATTCTCTAAATTGAGCAACTTGACTTTCAAATCCGTATAGGAGTGTTGAGTAGTCCCAATTGTTTTTTTTAACTCTTACCCGTAAAACATGTACAAATGTTTATTTGGCCAATTTCAAACTAAGCTATTGTGGATTTAAATAAAGCTTTAATAAAATATTTTTACGCGGAGTCTATACAAATGAAATATTTTTGACATTTAAATATTATTTTAGGCGCTCAAATTTACGTTCAAAGTATTAATTTATAGTAAGAATGAAATGTCAAATCTTGAAAAGAAATATTTAGTTATTTAAAGTATCACGATTTAATTATAATGATGATACTTATAAGTATCACGATTTAATTATAATGGTGGAATTTTTAAAACAGAAAATATTCTTGATTATGAAACCGGTCTTAAATATATAAAAATTGTTTATTCAACAATATTTATTTTTTGTCGGACTTTTTTATATTGTCGTGAATAGATTACCAACGACCTAAAAGTGTATATATCAAATTTTTGAAAAATGAATTATTTAATGGCAGAATTCATTATAAATTATTTAAAAATATAACATTTCTTATAAAAATATTGTTTCTTCTTTTCTAAGTGTAAAAAGAAATGTTTAATCTTTTCCCTATTTTTCCTCTTTTTCGTACAAAAATTACCCTATTTCCCCTTTTTTGAGCTTTTTCTGTCCTGTGATCCCTGTCATTTATAATTGAAGTCCATATTTACTTTACAATAATTTTAAGACAAATTTTAAGATTAGCGATTTTTTTCTTTTTGACAAATGTTAAACTTTATTTTAAATCTTATTTCGTGCAGTTTTGTTAGTTATAGTAAATAAAAAATTCTTTCGTATAATACTCTCATGTTTGGAAATTTGGTTAGGTTGTGTAAAAAATGCGTGAAAAACTTGACTTGCAGAAGTAAAGATTTCTTTCCAAGCACTTCTTTTTCACTTTTTTTATGAGTGAGCGACTTAGCCCTAGGTTCAAGAGATGATAAATAGTTGTTTATGAATTAAATGTATGTTGGTGCTTTATAGTACGAAAGAAGGTCAGATAGAAGTTATGAATATTTGAAGCGTTAATCAAGTTTTTTTTTTCAATTTTTCGGATAACAAACGCACGCATCACTCTTTTTTCCTTTTTCTCTTTTTTTTTATTCAGTTTTATTTTTTTTTCCGTTTGCTTTTCATTATTACATCGCACAGTTCACAACCACATTCATACACTCAAGTTTAAGAGCAATTATTGTTCATTGTGTGAATATTGTTATGTTATGATAATTGTATTATGTTATGCTAATTATATTACCAGCATTCAGTGCTTGTAAGTACTGCATTTTAAATATATATATATATATATTCCTGTTCCCGAAAGGTTTATTTTGTCCTAGGGACTTTCAAAATAAATACAATACAATACACAGCTTTTTTCGATAAGCTCAAGAGATTCTATAAATGAAGCTAGACTTTTCATTTTTAATTTCATGAACAGAAATTGTGAGTAATTTGTGAAAAGCATGTATATATATTCTAGTTTATAATCTAGTTCGAAAGAGGCCGGAAATATAATTTTGGTAGAGTTCCGGTTGGCTGAGCACATTCGTGATTCTATCTTGGACCTGGCACAACATTCCTTGCTAAACGTGAAAGTACATACTGTATTTGGTCGTGTCAGTGGAAAGTGATGTAATGAACATTACGTACGTGTTCCTGCTTTTTGTTTAGTCAGTAATTGACGCTTGTTACATCGCTAACCTATTATCATGAGCTGAAAATGGTAATTCTTAAAATATCTATCACTGCAATTGATAATCACTTGTTGACATTTTTCAAAATCCAAAATCATCAATATATCATAGCTTTTGAAATTAAAATAAGAGGGTCCTCATGATAACTTCGTAGTTTTGTTATTTCGCGGTTTTTTTCTTCTTCAGAAATAATGTTACCTAAAAAGCCATGAAAAGGGTTTTTTGATGCCTTTAAATATTCTCTTGGTACTTTTCATTTGTGATGTGTGCACAATGCAACTTGAGGATGATTCTTTCCACCTTGAATGCGAGTTAAATTATTGAATAGAAGCCTACTTTGAATCGGCCGAGCCGCTCTACTTTTCTCTTTTCTGCAGTTTCATGTTTTAAATATGCATTAGAAACTCGACTTTTCGTGAGCACATACACTAATTTATTCTCGGACAAATTCAAACGTTATTTACCCTGTCAGAAATGTGAATTTAAATGATTTATTGTACCATTTTTTCAGGTCAACTCTACAAATATCCGAAAATATTAGAATATATTTTAGCTTTTATATTCTTAAAATATTCAGTTTTCAATAAACTAAGGTTATTCAATATATTAGAGGTTTTATGATCGAAATATTGATTCTGGTTGAAAATAAAAAAACTCAAGTGTATAGTTATTTATAGGTACTTTAAATCAACCTAATATAATTTTCAATAGAGTATTAATAACGAATTTCTTTTTTAATTCATTATCTTTCTTCAAAAACATATTTTTAAAGATATTCTGCTTTTCTTCTATATCAGTGAAAATAACTTACATTGATATAAATAAAAAAAGTTCAACAACCATTTTACTATTTTGAGTAATTCTCTCCCTGATGGAAAAAATTTTCACAAGAAAGTACAACATTTCTACAGCTGTAATTTTTTGTTAAAACATGTACATTTTGGTAAAAAATGTATATAATTTAACAACAACAAAAATACAATTAAATACAAATAGCTATATTTTTCTTGTATTTTATTGTAGAAAAGTAAAAAGATTAACAAAAAAGTATGAGTTTCTACAATTCAAAAATTTGTATAACTTTTCATTAATATTTTTTTACTCTAATGTAACAATATACAAGTTATTGGCAGAAAACTACAGGAGCTTACATTTTTTTAATTTGGATGTTTGAAGTCATAAAAATACTTTTGATTCTACGTAAATTATTGTCGATAATTACAAATATTCACAAAAAATACAAGATTTCACCAATATACATTTTTATAATTGTATAATAATTCACAGATCAAGCAGCAATTTCAGATATGCAAAATTTTTTTTAATTAAAATTTTACCTAGATATCCACATCTATCAAACGTAATTTTAAATCAGAAATGTTATTAGTTTTTAAAATAATTTTATGTAAATTAATTCAGAGACACTGTTCTGTATCGCATCAAGAGTGGTTATCTTTAAAATAATATTAAAACTTATTAAAAATCCAAAAATTGAAGATTTCGAAATAAAATTTTGAAGCTTTTCAAGGATCTTTAAAGGTTTTATGAAAATAAAAAAAAATTCTTAAGATTGCTTGAAATTTTGTTTATGATGTTCTTTTTGAAAAATTAATGTTCAAAGAATATTTAGAAAGATTTAAAAACAATTTTCTGAATAATAAGTAACAATTCAACAATTATTAATTTGAAAAAATCCGAGGAAGTTTAAGATATATTTAGAAGTTTTGAAAAGATTCCAAAATAAATTGAAACTTGACAAGATTTCAAAACGTTTAAAACAAACTGTAGATTTTTGGAGATTACGAATAAAAAATTTAGAAGCCTCTCAAGAATTTTGAAAGCTTTCAGAAGAATACAAATTTTTCATCAAAATTTCTAGAAAAAATAAGAATTATTATTATTTTTTAAAATTAATTTAAAAAGAATATTTAAAAAGTTTTCCAAAAATTTTAAAAAGAGAATGTGGAACATTTTGAGGCAATTTTTTTAATCTGATAGGATTTTCGAAAAATTATAGGAAAAATTCGATTTCCAAGATAATAGCAAAATATTCATTAGATTCCTGGAAAATTTGCAAATTATTATTTTTTTTTAAGTTTTCAGCTTAATTTTATATGTTTCAAATTCAAAAGTATTCCACTGTGAGTGTTTTGATTTGCAGTTAAGTTTTTATAACTTTAAATGAAAAAATGTTATCTTCAAGAATTCGAATCTTTTAATTTTAATTACTGTGTTCAATTCTTTCTCAATTGTTTAATTTTTATTTGCAGTCAAAAAATTGTTGTTTTTCGACCTGGGATGAAAAATATTGAGAATATTGCAATGAAATAATTTTAAATGACGATTGCTATATATTTGAAAAAAAAACTTCAAACGTAAGGATTTGTTGTTTAATAACGATTATTGTCTTTTAATATTCTACCATTCCTTTAAAGTTTAAACATAGAAGCTTTTTTACAATAGCTATCATGTATTCATCTTAAATTAAAATTACTTCATTACAATATTCTAAATATTTTTCATCCTAGGTCGAAAAAGAACAAGTTTTTGGCTGCAAAGCCTGTAAATTACAGTAGATTCTTATAGTTGCAAATTCTTATTTTTGTACTTTTTTGTAAATTCTTGTAGGAAATTAAAACTACAATGAAATACAGCAATGAACAAAAAAGTAAAAAATTCGTCCAAGTAGTAGAAAAAAGTTGTAGTTTCCTGTAATTTTGGTTGTTATTTATTGCATTTATTTTTAGATTTCTGTAAAAATGCTTTTATTTTTTTGTACTGTTTTGTAAAAATTTTTCGACCAGGGTCTCAAATCATTATCGCAAAATTAAAATTATATTGCTCTTTAAATTTAAGTCAGTGAGATTTCGCTGACAAAATAGTTAAAAATGGGTCACTATATCCCTTCAGTAAAATGTGACTGGTTGTCAATGAAAGTTTCATTGAAGTAATCAGTTGAATCTGTTTTACCATCTATAAATTTGTATCAAAGACTAGTGAGTCACTGACTCCAATCAGTAATGGTTTCACTGATTAATCAGTGGATGTAAATTAATATTGAGTGAATTTACCTGAATATTTAGTCGAACTATACTATCTTGATTCAGTGACCTCATTTTCACTGTTGTTTATTGTAAAATCATCAAGAATTTATTTTCTTAGTGAAATATATGACACTTTATTCAGCTTTTTATGATACATCGGACAAAATTTCCTTGGGCTACGATTTTTTTAAACACATATTTTATATACGAAGAATTTCCAGTATTTACAACAGGGACCCAACCGAAAATTTCATTCCATTTCTTTACTACCAGTTAAGCAAAATAATTTAGTTCCAATCATAAAGTAATCCGAGATATTATCTAATTTTGTCCAAATATAGAGATAGCAAATCAAAATTAAGGCCATGTAATACTTACTCGATTCTTACCTTACTGATATTTCTTTCACAACTCACGTCCACTTGATATCTCAATTCGCGTGGACGTAAGTGATTGCGAAAAAAATGACGGTGAGGCAGGAATCGGGTAAGTATGACATGGCCTTCGGTAAAAAATGATTTTTTTCATTCAGTAACGAAATGGAACGAATGTTTCGTTCAGACCCCTGATTCACAATTTAGTGACATTTTTTATGAACGTCGACAAAACTTTTCACACAGGCATGACAAATTAAACTGAACAATGAAATCAATTTATATTTCTTTTCTTTTTATCAGGAGCTAGTTCGAACGTCTCTGTCTGTGGAATTATTTCCATGGGTAGAAAATCACTGTACAGGTAACTGATCAAAATTTTATGGGGTACGTTTTGTCGTTCCATCATCAAATAATGTAGAGGAGCCCAACTCTTAGCACCGAAAGACATATCAGAGAGCAGTTGACGATCATTTTCACTTATGTGCTTGGCGGATTTTGTATATGCCCTGCATTAATTAAGGACTCTCTTAAACTGCACCTGTGCATTTTCACTGGTTGAATTAGCCAGAAGAGAGTCATTGCGTGTAATCACTTCAGTGACTCTCTTCCGACTTCACTGGAACTTGGATTTAAATATCGGTTTCGGGTATGGCTTGCGGTGGCCTTCGAACTAAATCCAGACCGTCCAAACGTAAACAGCATGAACGATTTCTGTTGGATTTGGACGCACGAGGCAACCTAATACAACTAACGCGCTGAGAGTGCGGCTAGTGATGAATATCGATCATTTAAAAAATTTTCTGAAATATCGTCAGAATTAATTAAAACCTTGAACACCATACTCATCACATCGAGACAAACGATCACTCAATCGAGATGATCGTCTCGTCTCGAACAACTTTTTTCATTACAAATTTTTGATCTCCATTACATTTCAGATTCATCTAATTATGTTTTAAGCTAATCTCGATTTTGTCCAAAAATTATCGATATGTATCACTAAGTGCGGCCCTCGAGCTGTCTGTCACGCTTGACTGAGCACCGCCACCCTTTTGACCCCGCGGCTCCTATCATCACGAAACCTCCGCGGCGTCAATTCTAGGAATGGAGTAAATCCGGACTGATTAGATCCAAGTTCCGGTGTATTTAAACTAATGAAATCGCACTGTTTCAGTTTGGAGAGATGAGGAAATTAATCACTCTATAATCAGTCAAAACAGTTTTATATTTACAGGGTGGCCACTGACCGGGAAAACCAGGAATTAGTCTGAAATTTTGAGCACCGGGAAATAGATAGGCATTTTTTGAAAACCGGGAATTTTTTTAATTTATTTTTACATTTGCAATAAGTATCGTCTCCCTCTTCCAAAAAAATATGTTTGAAATTGTGCTTAGCCTTACGAACCATATACAATAAAATATCGAAGATACTTTTATATTAAAATTTTAAAGTTAATGTTTCGTTAAAAATTGAATGTTTCTTTTTTACTGTATATTTAAGAATTTAAAGCTTATGTTGATGGATCGTTCAAATAGGTACTAAATTTCCTTTTATATTTGAAAACAAAAACTTTCGTTTTAGATATTTAACATAGTAATTACATAGATAACTTAAATTTATTTAATCAATTACTAATAATTCGCATAATAAAGTTACAATGAAAATGTTTTGCAAATAGATTGAAAAACCGCTTTTCGCGAAAAACTGATTTAAAGTTGGAGAGTGCAATAAGCTAACGTCTTATATATTATTTTGTCTTGAAGTATACAATTCATCCACTTCAAGTCATTTCAGGGACACAGAAGTAAAATTTTACCAAATAGAGCCCAAATTTCTATGTATGATTTCTATCGAAGTTTCAAAAACTATATTTTAGACCTTGGATCACAAAAACGCGAATATTTCTTAAACTACAATCGAGAACATGGATCCTTTTCTTGCGGAACGTCATCGCCATAATACGAGTATATTCTGAAATAACATCAGATGCCTGTTTTCCACTTTTTCAAAGAATTCCTCATTTTCCCCCTGTTTTCAAGAAAATTCCCCTTTTTCTCGTTTTTTTGCTTAAATGGGAACTGAATTAATAGAACCCAATAAGAAAATCAGACTATTTTTGGCTGAAGCTATTATTTTTAATTGAAAAATCTACTATTACTTTTTTGGTTCAGAATTCATCTCCTTTTAATAGTCGAAAATTCAACTTTTTTGTTGAACATTCGTGGTTTTGGATATAAACTTGGTTCTTGTTGATTGAAAAGTCATACTATTATAATTTTCGTTCAGAATTCACCTGTTTTGCAAATAATATGATGTTAATATTTTTGTCTACATGGTCGATAATCAATATGTTTTATTTTTTTGAATATTGATTATTCTCTCTTATATATCCCAGCGGGTCTAGACAGATTTTTTTCACAACTTTAAAAAAAAGTTGTGTTTCACAACTTTAATAATCAATATTAAAAAAAAATTGATGATCGACCATGTATACAAAAAACATTAACATCATATTATTTGCAATAATTCACTGGTCAAAAATCATAACATCAATTAATAAATTCACCTGTTTTGGTTAAAAATTATACTAGTTGGTTGAAAATTAAATTATTTTATTGAAAATTCAACTATTTTGTGAAAAACTTAAAGTCATCCTATTTGGTTGAAAATTCATCTTTTATGGTTGAAAGTTAATTATTTTCAATTGAAAAAACCACTTTTATATTTTTAGTCCAGAATTCCTGCTTTGATTAGAAATTCTACTACATATTTAGTGGAAAATTGAATTATTTTGTTGAAAATTGAAGTATTTTCTTAAAAAGTCATTTTTTGTTGCTGGAGGTTTATTATTATTATCAATAATATTTTATTTGAGAACTCTACTATTAAATTTTAGGTCCAGAATTCATATGTTCTGGTTAAAAGTTGTACTAATTGGTTTAAGATTTAATTATTTTGTTGAAAATTCAGTTCTTTAATTGAAAATTCATATTTTTTGGCCGAAAATTCAACTGTTTTCTTGAACATTCGTCCTTTGAATAGAAAATTTATCTTTTGGTAAAATAAGTCATCTTTTTTGTTGAAAATTCAACTATTTATTGAAAATTCATCTCTTTTACTATAAAGTTAAAATATTTGTTGTAAATGCAACTGTTTTGTTGAATATTCGTGTTTTTGGATAGAAAATTGGTCCTTTTGGATTGAAAAGTCATACTATTATATTTTTGGTTCAGAATTGACCTCTTTTGGTTAAAAATTATACTATTTGGTTGAAAATTAAATTGTTTCGTTGAAAATTCTACTATTTTGTTAAAAAGTCATCTTTTTTGGTTAAAAGTTAATTCTATTTATTTTAAAAGTCTACTATTATATTTTTGGTTCCGAATTCATCTATTATGATTAAAAATTATACTATTTTGGACAACGTATATTTTTTTTTTAAATTAAACCAGATTGAACTATTTTATTAAATAGTCATATTTTTTGGTAGAAAATTCAACTGTTCTGTTAAACATTCGTTTTTTTGGATAGAAAATTTGTCCTTTTGGAATGGAAATTTACTTTTGGTCGAAAACTCTTTTTTTTTGTTGAAAATTCATCTTTTATGGATTAAAGTTAATTATTTTCAATTAAAAAGTCTACTTTGATATTTTTAGTCTAGAATTCATCTCTTTTGATTGAAAATTCTACTAATTGGTTTAAAATTTAATTATTTTGTTGAAAATTCAGTTGTTTTATTGCAAAGTAATATTTTTTGGTTGAAAATTCAACTGTTTTGTTGAGCATTCGTCTTTTGGATAGAAACTTCATCTTTTGGTAAAAAAGTAATCTTTTTGGTTGAAAATTCAACTTTTTATTGAAAATTCGTCACTTTTACTATAAAGTTAAAATATTTGTTGTAAATGCAACTGTTTGGTTGAAAATTAATTTTTTTAGTTGTCAATTCAACTATTTCGATTAAAAATTCATCTTTTAGTAGAAAAATTATCTTTTTTGTTTGAAAAAGTTCAACTTTCTACTAAAAAATTCGCCTTTTGGCTTGAAAATTCAACTATTTGGTTGAAAATGTTTTTGGTTGAAGTTTAATCTTATTTGTTTGAAAATTCAATCATCTGGTTGAAGGTTTATTTTCGTAAGGTGCAAATTCAACTATTTGGGGAAAAATGCAACGTTTTCGTTGAAAATTCGTCTGTTTTGTTTTAAAGCTCAACTATTTGATTGCAAATCCAACGGCTTTTGAAAAGTATTTACTCCCCTGTTTTGAGAGCATTTTGGGATGAAGTCTGAAATCACTTTGACAATAATTTACGTATATTTTACCTTGTAGTTCTAAAATGTTTAATTCTTTTCAAAATTTATATAATAGAGAAATAAGTATTGAATCATTGTTATTTTAAACGCTTAAAAGGTAACTGGCACAAATGTAATTTTTGAGTGGGAAAATTGGAAAATAACCTGGAATTTTGTTTAAGCTTGAGCAGCCACTGTATAAGATAATTGTATGAATTTTAGAGTTTGGAAGTTTGAAGTTTATACGAAACAGTTTTATTATTGTAATTTGTAGAATAAAGTTAAAAATATTTCTATTCTCTTTGTCGTAAATAAAATTAATAAAAATAACTTAAATCACCTGAACTGTAGGCAAGTTGCTTGTGTGGATGCAGCTTTAAGCCGCAATCCCATATTGCCAAGTATCCTGAAGAATTTTAAACCCCGGAAGCGACTGCCAAGGATATAGATGGTGTGGAGGCGAGTGCACCTTTCCAGAATTCTGATCAAATACGATGATTGCAAATAGAGCTTCGATGTTGAGCCTAAGTGAAACCAAATTAATTAATTATTCAGCTATGCTATTGGTTAATTAAATTTGCAGTTATTCCGCCAGTCTTTGTCCAAATTTTACTTTAAAGTTTCAAGTAAAAATATCCCAAACTTTTAAAAAAAGTTCATGGAAATTAAAAATAAAATTTAAAGTTTTAAGTTGAAGGCAAAGACATGAAAACTTATTTTCTACAGTAATTAAAATAAATCGCAGCAGTACTCGTAACAACCGAATTTTAAGGCAAATTTTAAGGTAACTGTCGTGCAATAGGAATCTTCATCTACCTATTTTAAAGCTGCAATACTTTTTATAATATTTCACTGTTTCATGAAATTATTGACTCGATTAATATATTATTCCTGATACAGGGTTGCTGAAGGTCAGGGAATTTCAAAAAGTCAGGAAATTTAAAACTGGTCAGAGAAAGTCAGGGAATTTCAGGAAAAACCTGACAGGGTCAGGTAATTTTTGATAAACCCAAGTTGAAGTTTATTTTATTTATTTGGTTAAAACCCCAAACTTTTTGGTTTAAAATTAATCTTTTTTGCCTGAGGATTCAACTACGTTTGTGAAAATTTGTCTTTCTTGGTTAAAAGTGCAACTAACTTAGTTGAAATTGGAACTACTTTGCTAAAAACTCATTTTTTCTTAGTCTGTGCTTCATAATTCTAATTGAAAAACCTTTTTTTTTTGTTCAAAATGTAACTATTTTGTTAAACAATTTTCTTTTTCTTGATTTTTTTAAACTGAAAATTGAACTATTCCATGTTTTATTGAAAATGTATCTTCTCCGTTGGAAATTAATCTATTTAGTTGAAAATTCCGGTATTATTTAAAAATTGGTCTTCTGTTCTTCATTGAATCTTCTTGGTGACTATTTCATCTTTTTGGCTGAACATTAATTTCTTTGGTCGGAAATTCCTTCAAAAATTCAAATATTTTGTAAAAAATATATGTATATTTTATTAAAACTTTATCTTCTTTGTATAAAATTAATCTTTTTAGTTCAAAATTTATCTTTTTGGTTGAAAATTAGTTTTTTTTTATTACAAATTTCTTTTTTAACTGAAAATTTATCTTTCTTGCCAGAAATTTAATCTACTTGGTTTAAAATTAATTCGTTTGGTTGAAAATGTAACTATTACGTTGAAAATGTAACTATTCTATTTTAAGTTGAAAATTTATCTGTTTTAGGTAAAAATTCAACTATTTTGGTGAAAATTTGTCTTTTTTTGTATAAAATTCATCATTCAGGTTAAAAATGTGAATATTTGATTAAAAATTTGTTTTTTCAGTTAAAAATCAACTACTTAAATGAGAATGTAACTATTTCATTTTTGCTTGAACATTTACCTTTTTTAGTAGATATTTATTTATTTTGTTGAAAACTCGTCTTTTTTAGGTTAAAAATTCAATTATTTTGGTAGAAAATTTAAGTTTTTTGTTAAAAATCCATATTTTGTATTGAAAATTCAACTATTTGGTTAAACATTCGTATTTTTAGTTCAAAATTAATTCTTTAATTGCAAATATGACTATTTCATTTTTGCATGAAAATGTAACTTTTTTAGTTGAAAATTGATTTTATTAGTTGAAAAATCGTAATTTTGAGGTTAAAAATTCAATTATTTTGGTCGAAAATTCATATTTTTCGGTTGAAAATTCAATTTTTTTGTTAAAAATCCATATTTTGCATTGAAAATTGAACTATTTGGTCAAAAATTCGTATAAACAATTCAAAATTAATTCTTCAATTGAAAATGTAACTATTTCATTTTTGCTTGAAAATGTAACTTTTTTAGTTGAAAATTGATTTTATTTGTTGAAAATTCGTATGTTTTAGGTTAATAATTCAATTATTTTGGTAGAAAAATCATATTTTTCTGTTGAAAATTCAATTTTTATATTAAAAATCCATATTTTGTGTAAAAAATTCAACTATTTGGTTAAAAATTCGTATTTTTAGTTCAAAATTAATTCTTTAATTGAAAATGTAACTATTTCATTTTTGCTTGAAAAGTTATCTTTTTTGGTTAAAAATTAATTTATTTAGTTGAAAACTCGTCTTTTTGGGTTAAAAATTCAATTATTTTGGTAGGAAGTTCATATTTTCGGATTAAAAATTCAAGTTTTTTGTTAAGAATTCATATTTTTGGAATGAAAACTCAACTGTTTGGAAAGAATTTCGTCGTTTTGGTTAAAAAATCCAACATTTTGGATGAGATTTTTTTTTCTTTATTGACTGCAAAATTTTGCTTGGTTGAAAATCCAACTCTTTTGTTGACAATTTGCTCGTTTGGTTAGAAAATTAGTCTGTTTTGTTTGAGGTTTCAACTAATTTGTTGAAAAATAAGATTTTTTACTTTTAATTCAACTGTTACACTTTTTGTTGAGAATTATTTCTTTTTTTTTAAAGGATTCATCACTGTGGTTGATAATTGAACGATTTTGTTGAAAATTCCTTTTTTCTTGCTTGAAAATTAGTTGTGTTAACTGAAAATTTAATTCTTTCGTTTTTGGTTCAGAATTTATCTTTTTAAATTGAAAACTCAACTATTTTGTTGAAACTTCGTGTATTTTACATATGTCCCACGAAATTTGTGGACGGCCCATATAAAATTATGTGTTGCTGTTTTCACTAAATGCGATTAAAATAAATTTAAAAACAAACTTTTTTTGCATTAACATTATTGATCTCCTAGATGTAAGGTTGTTTTTATACCTAAAAGAAAAATTCAGAATGGTCAGGGAAAATTGAAAATTGGTCAGGGAATTGGTTTCGAAATTGGAATTTTATGGCAAGATTGTTGTGCTATACTTTTATAATACACTCAAATCCCGATATATGATAGGTTTCGGTCATGGTATGCAGTGGCCTTGATCCTGAATCGGAGGGATACGAACGTAAACGGGCAGGGCCGCTGAACCTTTTCTGTTGGATTTTGACGCATGATGCAACGAATGCGCTGAGAGTGCAGCCCTCATTCTTTTGAATGAGTAAACCGGGGGTTCTTATATCGGGAGTTGAGTGTATATCTATTTTTTATTGGACCAGTTTATTGGGCTTTTATTGGTTTATTGGATGTTCTCCTGGATCGATAATTAAAAATGGCAGAACCTGTACAATTTGAAATGGAGAGCTCTTCTACATTCTTGTTCGTTAATGAGAGTTGGCGTAGAATATCGTCACTGTCAGACCTGGCATCGATGCTAAACTTCTTCAGAAAAGGCATTCGTTTAAGCTCCTCGATCACGTCTTCAGTGTTCATGTCATTGTTTATCACCTGAATGAGGACAAATTGTTTCTTTAAGGAGGTCCTCGATTTCCAATTAATTAATCTAAATAGGCACGTGCTTTTTTATAGTTACAACCACTTCAAGATTCAAAACAATTTTTTCTTTCTTTTAAATATACTTTGTGTGTTTAAGAAAATATTTCTTATTTGGAAATGTCTCGTCGCACACTGGGGGAAAAAATGACTTTTTTGGTTCAAAATAAAATACAGCACACAGATATTGACCGATTGGGACGTAAACAGTTTTTGAAAAAATCTGATAAAATTTCAAAGTAATTTGTCGAGCCTGATTTTTTATTTAGTTTTTCCAGTTTTTATAAATAAACAAATATGACGAAAAAAATGGAAATTTGTACTATTTGACGCTCTTGGTGCTCGCCAATAATAGGAAAATTGTTGTAATTACCTACTTTTCATATATTTACATTCGAGAAAGATATTCCATCCTGATATAATAAAAAAAAGTTATAAAAAATGTGTGTAAATAAATGCATTATTCAGGCATTTGTCAACAAAAAAATTCGTTTTTTTCGATGTCAGTTTTTTTAAAATTAGGAAACTCATGATAATTTCAGCAAAATTCATAATTTGTTGATAAATTTTATGATTTATTAAAACAAGTTTAATAAACAAATGCATTATTCGGGCATCTGTCGACGGAATTTTTTTTCTGTCAGTCCATTTAATTGGGAACTCCATGATAATTTTAGCAACGTTCATAATTTGTTGATAAATTTATGATTTTTTAAATAAAAATTTAATAAAGAAATGCATTATTCGGGTATCCGTCGACGGAAAAACGATTTTTTTTTCGATGTCAGTCCTTTTAATTGGAAACTTCACGATAATTTCACCAAAATACATAATTAGTTGAATAATTTTATGACTTCTTTAAACTTTATTTCTTCAAATGTAGGACTTAAATTTAAGGGAAAAAAACGATTTTTTTTGCCGACAAAGGCGCGAATAGTGCATATTTTATCTCGATTTGTTTAAAAAAAAATTAATCTAAAAATTATGAGTGTTGCTAAAATTTTCATAAAGTTCCGAATTAAAAGGACTGATAACATCGAGAAAAAAAACTAATTTATTCGTCGACTAATGCACACAAATATTTTTCGAAATCAGTCAAATTATCCATTCACCGTGTTGAAAATGAAGTAATAATACCTCATAAACGGTTGTAAGATTAAATTGGTTATTATTCTCACGATCAGTTAAATTTATTCGAATTCTGCTCATTTCTTCAAAATTCGAATTAATTCTTCTGTAATCATTTGAATTTTTGTTTTTTCTTCGAATTCTTTTGAATTCATTTCAATTTTTCTAAATGCTCTTGAATTCTTTACAATTTTCTTAATTTATTCTGAATTCGCCTTAATTCCACTTGAATTAAATGCACTTTTTTCAAATTTTTTGGATTCTTTTTAATCTACTTGAATCCTCTAAAAAATAGGCGTGTCAAGAAAATATCGAAATCATTGTTGTCGCTTTTCCACAATGCCGATTGGGTAATTTGAAAAAGTTGAAGAAAGGAATGCTGACAAATACACCCACATAATTAAGAATTCAGTTTCAGTTGAACGGGTAAGAAAAATGTGACATGAGCAAAAGTAATTTTATTTTAAAATAATGTTAATATTTTTTTTGTTACGACAGGTGAAAAATTACAATTTTTCAGTATTTTCCTTGTATTATTTAAATTGAAATAATTATTTTCGAAAACCAAAAGTTACCCCCTAAAGTTAATTTTTTCCTATTTTATCCAAAATCGTACCTCAATTTTTATTTATCGATCTTGCAATATGAAAAATGTCACTTTAAATGGACGCTTTAGTCAGTTTAGACTGGTTTTCTATATTTTCCTAGATGAATATCTCTGGGAGAAATGAACGAAAAAATCTGAGATTTACAGAGTTTTTAAATCAGTCTTTTTTTAATCATCCTGTAATTTTATTTTATTCTAAAATAAAGACTTTCCAAAATGTTCATAAATCACCATTTTGATATTTGGCATTTGTGTACGACTAGGTTGAAGTAAATTTTCGCGGCAGCGCGAAATTAAAAATTTTACGTATTTGTTTAATTTAATTTTTTTTACGAAAAAGGTCACTTATTGCAAAATTGCTGATTAAAATGTTTAAATAATGAGTTATGTAATGAGTACCTTTCAGGGAGACAAACGGAAAATCTTAGATTTAAATAATATTTAATATTCCTACATAACAGTATTAGGTATTCCTATATTGCGTTTATAACAGGATTCACAGTCCTTACCCTTTTTGTCCCAATAAGAAAATCCAACTATTTTTCATTGAAAGTTCATTATTTTCAGTTGAAAAGTCTACAATTAAATTTTTGGTTAAGAATAATTCATCTTATTTGGTTAAAAAATGTATTATTTGGTTAAAAATGGAATTGTTTTGTTGAAAATTCAACAATTTGTTTGATTTTTTTTTGTTGACTGACACATTTTTTGTTATTAAAAAGTCAACTATTTTGTTAAAAATTCATCTTTTTTATATCAAAATTCATCTCGTTCTGTAGAAATTGCATTTTTTCGGTGAGAAATGCAACTGTCTGGTTATAATTATTCTGTTTCGGTTGAGAATTAACGTTTTGTTAAAAATTCAATTGTTTTGTAGAAAATTCATAGTTTTGGCTCGAAAATTCAAAAATTTGTTAAAAGGTTTTTCTATTTGATGGAAAAATGACTTATTTTATGAAAACTCGTCTTTTGCGGTAGAAAATAAATTTTTTTGGTTAAAAATCAAGTATTTTGGTAAAAATTCAACAATTTTTTCAAAAAGTCATACTTCTTGGTTGAAAATTCAACTGTTTTATTGAAAATTCATCTTTTCGACTTGAAAATTCAAGAATTTGATTGCAATTTTTTTGATGACTAATACATTTCTGTTACTAAAAATTCAACTGTTTTGTTATATATTCATCTTTTTGGTTTCAAATTGCATCTCTTTCTGTAAAAATTGAATTTTTTGTTTTGTTAAAATGCTCGAAAATTTAACTATTTGGTGAAAAAATTACGTATTCTGTTGAAAATTCTTTTTTTTTTTGGTCGAGTATTAATTTTGTTGGTTACAAATAAAGTCTTTTTTTGAATTCATCTTTTCTTATTGAATCTAACTGATTTTTATTTTACATAAGAATATTTGTTAAAATATCAACTATTAAATTTTTTGTTGAAAATTCAACTTTTTAGATTGAAGATTCAAGTCCTTGGTTAAAAGTTGAACTAATTTATGAAAAGTTCATTTTTTTTGGTTAAAAATTACTTTTTTTTAAATGAATTGTCTGAACTGAAAATTTAACTATTTTGTTGAAAATTCAACTAATTGATTATAGATTAACTCTTTTGCTGAACATTCATATTGTGTGATTAAAAATTCAACTGCATTATAGAAAATTCATCTTTTCGACTTGAAAATTCAACAATTTGGTGGGAAATTCAACTGTTCAGTTAAAAAATGATAGAAAAGAAAAAATATAAACTAAACATTAATTAAATCTAATTTGGACTCACATCACATCCATTGTTTAAACTATTACTTTAAAATGTATGTAATTTGTTAAAAATTAGTGTTTTTTGTTAGAAAATTAATCATTTTGGTTAAAGATTCAACTATGTGGTTATAAATTTATGACTTTTATTGAAAATTCATCTTTTTGGTAGAAAATTAATCTTCTTGGTTGAAAATTCATATTTTTTCTCAATCATCTCTTTTGTCGGAAAGTAAATATTTTTTGGTTACAAATGCAACTGTTTGAAAGAAAATTAACAGCAATTTGAATTTACTGAAATTTTCTCGCTTTTTTCATAGAACATTTTATTCCGAGTTCTTTCTCTAAACAAAAGGTAATTAATGCGAGCATAGCGCGCACAATGTTCTAGTTATTTTAAATTTTCCTACATTTTCCTGAATTGGTTTCATTTCTACTTGAATTCAGTTCTTAAAAAAAAAATTTATTTTGTATTTTTCTGAATTCTTGAATTCAGGTATACGTCAAAATTGATAATGTAGACCCCTCGAATTTTTATTAATGTTTTGGAATTAAAAAGTAATAAAATTGTAAGTACTGAGAATCAAATATTCTGAAACTAAAAACTTAAGAAATAATTCTGAAGTATGTTAAAAATATCAAGTTTGTATTTCTAATTTGCAAAATATCTAATTTAACGTAACGTATATAATGTAGTGTAAAGTTTTATCTTTATACCTAGCAATGCTGGAAAACACTATAGAACTTTCCAGTACATTTTAAACACTTTTTTGATCAGATATTTTTTAATAAACTTTTGCATATGACGTAATTTCTTTCTTTTCTGTATTTTTAAAAATAATTCATTTTTACCTCGTAAACTCTCCATACCGTTGGATCGCGTACTAGACGTTCAAAAAAAGTATTAACCTTTTTCAGTGTGTGAAGATCTGTACAAGGCAAGTACGACAGTATTTCAAAGAGAATTTCGGGGGGTAAAGAAGTGATATTTATTTCATTCAGAATTTCATGATGATTTTCAATTTTGGATTGGCAAATGATCACATTTTCAGAAATCTTGGGGCGTTTCGACGAATAGTTTTCGAGACACGTTTCCACAAGACTTCCGCTTGCCCAGGCCGTATGCATTCCCATATCGGGATTTCCGGTTCATTTGTGTTTCTGACCCTCACATGACTATGCGAATTTTTCCGTTATATTTCTCCATCAATTTAAAATTTTACATTTACACTTTGGTTCACGAAAATTTTATTGCCTTTACATCTGTTAAAACTGACTTTTCCAAAAATGTTTTGGTATCTTCACCACCCCTACTTCATGCAATCGATAGGTTTCAAATTTCTCTTGTTTCGACTTTTGTAGTCGGCAGTAATTTTATCTTTAAAAAAAATTTCATTATCTGATTAATTAATTGTGATTAATTGCGATATATTTCCTGCTGTATATATTTCAAAAAAATATTTACAATCGAAATAGTAAGTTCTTTTGGTTAATTGGTTTTACCCTTGTCAAAAATTAGCTATTTTCTTCGAAGGTTATTTTACGTTTTTGGATAAAATATGTTTGAAATTCGAAATATTTCGTATTTAAATATGCTTTAATTATTAATTTCAATTTAATTGATGCATATAGCATTTCTAAACAAATAAAATTGAAAGTACTATACAATTTTGTGTAAATAAGAAATAGCAAATATCAATAAAAAAGACACTTATCACGGAGCTGCTAATAGAAATAATGCTACTATTATACTCCGGTTAATTATTTCTACCTCAAGTCTCACGACAATTACATGGCGCTAGGCATGTCGTGCATACCTGATATTCCAACAATGGAACTATATTAAATAATTAAATGAATTTAAAAAAGAATTATCCCTCCTATCCTTATTCTGTTGCAATCGGAACGGCATATGCAAAAATAGCACTATAATTATTTCTTCAATTATTTGAATACTCTTTCAGAAAATAATTTCGCATAATATTTAAATACCATTTAGTTTTTTCCCCCATCAAGGCCAAGGTTATTCAGATTCTGTATACTTATTACTTTTAGTAAAAATAAATCTTATTTTCTTTTTATTTAATAAAGAAGTACTGTATTAACTTTTACCTAATTGTAATTTGTAATGTAGAATCTGGTAGTAAGTAATTTGAAAATTGTTAAAATATCAATTTCACTTATTTAGCTTCATTTTTTTTCATTTGAAGAAAGTGCATACTTTTCTTAGAATTGTTTAGAATTATTAAATGCTACTCAAGAATTGTACTGTTTTCTAGTGACTGCGAAACGATTGTGAAACACGTAACGAAAGATATTAGATGTCAGTGTGTAAGATCAATATTATTAGATGCACGTTGGAAATGAATAGATTTATAAATAAGCAAACTGTGGAAAAGTATTTCGTACGTTGAACGTAAAAAAAAATATAATCTTTGATTTTTATTTATAAAATAGTTTGTAATAAAAAAATTCACTCGTTTCAATTATTGACATTTCGTTATTGAAAAATTTAATTTTATTGCACACTGAAGACTTAAAAAAATTGTTATCCACTTACTAGCCTTCTACTTAAGCTGTTCTGCCCACAGGTAAACTTTCAGGGGAATTTTCTTGGAAAGTATTCAATTTTTCTAACTTTTTTAGATTCTCATCCTAATGAGAAGGTATTGGTTTTATGTAAAATTTCACTTAGTCGGTTTTCATCAAATCTCTACGTTTTGAGACCCCGTGAGTCAGAAAAAATAATTTTTATTAAGGTGTCTGTCTGTAGTAGTATTAGGCTGTAGGTACGATAACTTTCGAAAAAAAATCAGAATGGATTGAGTTTTAATATACTTTTTTAAGGCCTAAAAGAAAAGGTCAAGTTCATTAGTCAACCATTTTGGACAAAAATTTAAAAAAATTAGAGCATTTTCAAAATTTTTGATAACATTATTTTTCAAGATTGTAAAATTCTACCTACGGCTATTCGTAGTACTCAGAAAGGCCAACAATTTATCTTCATGACTTTTTTTGATAAAAAGAAAATTATCAGAGTTATAGCATTTTTAAAATAAAAAAAAAAAAAAAAAAGAAAATGAAAATTTTAAGCCAAAAAAAGCACAATATGAAAAAAAACCAAGAGAAGAAAAACGTTTCTTTTTGAAAGATATACAAAATTATGAGAACAGCTTTTTAAATTTTCTTGAAAAATCGAAAATTCAAATTTTGATCGCACAAAAAAATAATGAAAAATCAAAAATTCAATTTTGTAGTACAACTATACAAGATACTAAAAAAGATGAATTGGCAAATATTGTGCATTCAAAAAAGTAGATAATCCTAATTAACTGGAAAACTGACTAAAAATGTTCATTATTTTTGTTAGTATAACATTTCATCAAGGATACTGTATTTTCTGTCGAAGTTTCATTACAATTTTATAATTAATTAATGTGTGAGCGCAAAAAATGAATTTTTAACTTAAAAAAAATTTTTCGCCTCTTTTTTATTCATTATTTTTACCGCAACGAAATATTTTTATGGTATGTTTATACATTAGAAACAAAGCTTGAAATTTAATGAACAATATTTATTGATACAAAGCGTTCTTTCTTTAATATTTATAAATATTTGAGGACTTTTTATTGGACACTACATTTTCCAACAGAAGATAAACAACAGTAGATAATCGCAAAATTGCGAAAAATTTCGTTGTCAAAATTGGCAACTCTGCGACTGTCTCACATTTGTTTTAAATTAAAGGTTGGGTTTTTTTAAATTTTGATTCGTAAAGTTTTTAAATTTAAGTTATTGTAAATAATAAACTCAGAAAATAGTGTCAGTTATTAATTATTAAAATGCACATAAATTTTAGTTGTGTTTTAAGGAGTCTTTCGGATAAGATATCATTTTTAGAATTAAGGTAGATAAAAATCCTGCATTTTTGACCATCCCAAGTCAATTTAAATGTTATGAAGATTAAACAAACATCTCGTACCAATCGTACCAATCTCACGGAATATCAAAGATAGGAAAAATGTCAATAATTTAAGTTTTTGTGATTTTTGTAAAATAATCATAGTTTTCACTATTGTTTACTCAATAAACTCATTTTAATTGTAAGTATACTAATGATAAATTATAATTATCGAGAATTGAGTATTCTGTCATGCCCAGGAGCAATACCAGAAACGATTGTCTATTAATGGATCGAGGTGTCAAAATCGTACCCTTGACCGGGTCTAATAAAAATGTTTAATACAGCTAATGGACTGATTTCGAGATATTCTTCTATAAGAATATTAAATTGAATTTGTAAACTTTATTTCAAAAAGAAAATTTTCCTTTATTTGTTGAAACTGATGCAGTTAAATGCCGTTGAATTTTTTCCTATCTACTGTAGGGTAGCTTCCCCTACGTCATTTTTGGAAATTCGCAAATGAAACAATTAACTCGCAGTAATTGTACAGAAATTTGTGTGATTTTTAACTTTACGCGCCAAAGAAATCTGGTGTGTAAAAAAACGAACCTAGCCAACAATAGTTAAAAAAATTATTTAGGGAATTTTATTGGTCGGGGAAAGTCAGTAATTTTGAAAAAAATCTTGCAAAAGTCAGGGAATTTCTATAAGAGACACTTTCAATAACTGTCAAAGATAATAAACTTTTCATTTTGGTTTGAAATTGTTTTATTCTGTGTATAAAAGATTGCGTGTTAAACATATTACGAGATTAAGATTCTGGTCCTTGAATATTAACCGTCAGGGAAAATGAAAAATTGTTCAGTGAAAAATTAAGGAATTTTTAAATTAAAGTTTTGCGGTAACACTGATATAATATTCTTAAAAGTTCAACTGCTTTGTCGAAAATTCGTCTTATTGAGTTTAAATTTCAAGTATCTTCATAGAAAATTTACTTCTTGTTTAAAACTCATATTTTTTTAATTGAAAAGTCAAATTCAAATGTTTTTGAGATGAAAATTTAACTATCTTTGTTCCAAATTTGTCTTTTTAATTTAAAAATTCCTCTATTTTAGTAGAAATTGCATCTTTCTTGGATAAATATGCAAGTGTTTGGTTGAAAATTCAACAATGTTGTTAAAAAGTCATCCTTTTTGGTTGAAAATTCAACTGTTTTCTTAATTATTCTTAATTTTCGTTCGAACATTAAATCATCTTGTAGAAAATTTACTTGTTATTTAGAAGTCATATTTTGATGTTAAGAAGTCAAACTAAAATCTGTTTTAGATCAAAATTCAACTATTTTTTTGAAAATTGTTTTTTTTTTTTAATTAAAAAATTTATCTATTTTAGTAGAAATTGCATCTTTCTTGGATTAAAATACAACTGCTTCGTTGAAAATTCAACAATTTTCTTGATAAGTCATCCTTTTTTGTTGAAAATTCAACTGTTTTTTTGTTGTTGAAAACTTGTCTTTCTGGGTTGAAAATTCAAGTATATCTTAGTAGGAAATTTTGCTTCTTATTTGAAACTCATATTTTGATGTTCAAAAGTCAAACTGAAATCTTTTTTGGATGAAAATTCAACTATTTTTTTGAAAATTTGTCATTTTGATATAAAAATTCATCTATTTTAGTAGAAATGTCATTGTTCCTTGTTAAAAATGCAACTGCAGTTGCATTTTTACCAAACCTGTTTGGTTGAAAATTAATCTTCTCTGCTTGAGGATTCAACTATTTTGTTTAAAATTTTTGGTTGAATCATTTTGTTAAGAAATTATTTTTTTGTTGAAGATTCATATTTTTTGTTGAAAATTCATCTCTTTGTTTGAAAGTTGAACTATTTTGTTAAAAATTGCTTGTCTTTTTTTAAATTGAAAATCCAACTGCATGGGTAAAAGTTGATCTACTTGGTTAAAAACTTATTTTTTTGGAATGAAGGTTTATCTCTTTGGTAAACAAATTTAACAGTTTTTTTGAAAATTAATTTTTTGGATGAAAATTCATATTCAGTGGTTGAAAATTTAATTTTTGTACATAAAATTCGTCTTTTGGCTTGAAGGTTCAAAAATTTAGATAAAATCTTTTTCTTTCATAACTGAAAAATCTTTATCTGTTGAAAATTCGTATTTTTGGATTTAAAAATGCATTTTTTAAATAAAGTTTCATTTTTTTGCTCGAAATATCAACTATTAAACTATTTTGTTGAGAATTCAACTTTTTAGCTTGAAAATTCAAGTATTTTGTTGAAAATTTAATTATTTTGATGAAATTTTAAGTATTTTGGTAAAAAGGCATCT
This sequence comes from Andricus grossulariae, assembly GCA_011634705.1. NCBI lineage: Eukaryota > Metazoa > Arthropoda > Insecta > Hymenoptera > Cynipidae > Andricus > Andricus grossulariae. The sequence continues at coordinate 18,229 of JAABKJ010000134.1, read as the reverse complement.
TTTATGGAAGAAAAGTCATTTTTTTCTTTCAAATAAATAAAAAAAAAATTTACAATTGTATCTGAAGTATTGTTTCATTCCGCTTAAAAAAAATATCCTGTATATTAAAAATATTACAAGATTAGAATGCAAGGATTTGAATATTAATGGTCAGGGAAAATGAAAAATTGGCCTAGGAAAAATCATGGAATTTTGAAAATGAAGTATGCCAATGTGAAACATAACTTCAAATTTAATTAACAGTAAACATTTTTATATGTATGAGAATCGCCTGTCAACCATGATATCTATTAAATCCCATACAAATTTACATAAACCTACATTACATTATCGTTTAATGTATTCACTTTACTGAAATTTCATTATTTAAAAAAGTAAATAATATGATTCATAGATGAACAATAAAAACCTTATCCTGATTATATTAGGGCTGGAATTAGTCCTAAGGGTACAAATTGCTTAATTTATTCTCTTTCAAATATTTTGTTACGGTTCGTTACCGGCCGGGGGGGGGGTCTTATATTTAAATTCTACATTTTGTTTTAATATTTAATTGCAATTTAATTAACATTATAAATTAAAAACAATTTCTGCGTTGAAAATGTAATATCTCAATAAATGAAACACATCAGAATGCATTATCCCTGTGTTCTATATTTGTATAAAATAATGCACTCGATGATCGCCCACGAGAATTCCGAGTCTCGTTGCTGGTTTAACAGCCTTGTACGTACATTATTCTATAATGTATTTTTTTCATTATTTATTTATTATTTTATTATTAAGACAAATGAATGAATATTCGAGTATCATTAACACTGCTACATCATTTTCACCTTACTACTATTACTATTTTCACCTTATGTGTGCAGTGTACACAATATACAATAAAATTTTACATCTACCGGGAAATCAGTGTTGAACTCGTTTTGCGATGGGGCGATACACGGAATAATAAAAAATGGGTTCATTCCCAAGGGGAGAATTTAATCCAAAATATACCGGGAAAGAGTTAGCTATTCAAGGTAAATTCTATTGTGAGCAGATTGGCTGAATTTATCAGTGGATTGCTTTTTAAATCATTTTCCCCCGCAAAAAAAGTCGATCCCCTTGAAATTTGCGATACTTGGCATGGACGAGATAATTTTTTTATATTTATTATTTATAATGCGATAGTGTATCGCTTACATTTATAAATACATGTGATCTTGTGCTGAAGTGGAAGGTTATCTTCTGTCCTATATTCAATTTATTACAATAATTTAAATTTCAAGCATCTGTTTTTGAAATTATTTTAATTTATTTAATTATTATTTGTCAAATCAATTACATTTTTTTTAGATTTATTTTTTATTAGATTTTATACATACAGTTTTTATTCAAATATAAATGATTGTCATTATTTACATTTTTATTTTTTCAAATAGGTCAAAACATTTTTTTCTTCAGAACAAAATTTTGTTGCTATTTTAATAATAAAATATTACTAATCTAAAGGTATTTTATTTTTTGTTGCAGGTACATAATGTTGTCTCAAATAAAAAACAATTCCAATGGAAAGCTGGAGGGTAAAAGACCAAAGGAACTGATGTCATCTTCCAGCCTTTCGGGCATGTCACAGTTATCTAATAGTAGTGAAGAGGCTCTAGAACCTTTTGTTAATTGTTCCCACATCGTCGAGCCAGACAGGTAATACAAAAAACAATGTATAATACAGAAAATTAATCAAATTTGAAAAAAGTAACAGTAATTAAAATAATTATTAATGCATATAGTTTATTGAAAAAAATAGATGTATCAATGATCTGCAGTAATTATAATTTTAAACAGTTGAATATCAAATTTGACTAAACAAACTCACTAATCAATTTAAATAAAAATATTTCATGAAATCCTAATATTTATCAATTAAACCGATATTAAAATATTAATTCGATTAAATTCTTTATGTTTAATATATTCGTTATTAATATAATATTTTTGATATGATATGAAATACAGATAATCATTTAGCAGGGTGACTAACGTTCTGGAAATCCTTGAAAAGCTGGAAAAGTCCTGGAATTTCGCTCATGATTTTTTGGTAGTTTTCATTTCATTTTAAAATTTTTGTTTTATTTGAAAGTAGAAAAACACACCTTTTTAACAATAGATTTTTCGTTTATCACGATGAAAATCTCGAAGCTACAGTCGAAAATATTTCCAAGTTTTTTCTTTATTCCCAATTTTTTCCAAATTAACAACAGTTTCATTAAAATTTTTCAAATCTGATAATTTTTTGCTGTCAATATGTTGAAAGTAAGTTTAATTACGCCTGTAATGAGCTTTTATTGAATCGAATTGATTGGAATTTGACTGAATTATCCCACACTATTTGTGTCTGGAAATCAGAGAAAAGTCAGAAAATTTTATTGGTCGGGGAGAGTCAAGGATTTTGAAAAAAATCTTGCAAAAGTCAGGGAATTTCTATAAGAGGCACTTTAAATAACTCAAGGATAATAAATTCGTAATTTTATAATTTTTTGTTTGTTAGGGAAAATTAAAAATTGGTCAGAGTAAAGTTAGGTAATTTTTAAAATGAAGTTTGGGGTTACCCTCATATAATATGCATGCAGTTAAGAATTTTATTATTTGGTTGCAAATTCCACAATTTTATTAAAAAGTCATCCTTTTTGTTTGGAATATCTACTATTACATCACTCGTTGAGAATTCATACTTTTTGGGAGAAAATTGAATTATTTTTGTGAAGGTTGAACCACTTTATTGAGAAATAATTTTTTTATTGAAAATTCACCATTTTAATTTCGTTTAATTTCATCTTGTTGATTGAAAGTTCAACTACTTCGTTGACAACTTTTTTTTTTGTTAAAAATTAAATTTTGAAACTATTTCATTTTTGGCTGAAAATTAATTTGTTTCTAAATTACAAATCAACTGCTTAGGTAAAAGTGGAACCACTTTTTAAAACTTGTTTGTTTGTTTGAAGGTTCTTCTCTTTGGATAAAAATGTCACTATTTTGTTGAAAATTCTTTTTTTTTATTTAAAATTAATTGTTTACCTAAAAATTTAAATTTTCCATTTGTTGTTGAAAATTGATCTTTGTTAGTTAGAAATTCGTCTTTATCGGTAGAAAACTAAGCTTTTTGGTTGAAGTTTCCTCATTTTTATTAAAACTGCAACTGCTTCTTTGAAAATAATTTTTATTGTTGAACATTCATATTTTCGAGTTGAAAATAAAACTGTTTTACAAAAAATTCATCTCTTGGCTTGAAATTTCAACAATTTATTTTTGATTAGATTTGAATTCAGGGTTAAAAGTTGAATTACTTTGTTAAAAATTATTTTTCTTTCTGGTTGAAGATCCATCATTCTAATTTCAAATTCATCTCTTTGGTTGAAAATTAAATTATTTTGTTAAAAATTCGTTTTTTTGTTACAAAATAAATATTTTAGGGTTGAAAAATTCAATTGTTTTGTAGAAAAGTTGTATTTTTTGGTTCAAAGTTGACCTACTTTGTTAAAAATTAATTTTCTTGATTGCAGCTACATCATTTTAGTTGAAAACTCATCTTTGTTTGAAAATTCAACTATTTTGTTGAAATTTTTATGTGCTGAAAATCAATATTTTCTTGTTGAAAATACAACTATTTATTTGAAAATTCATGCATTTTATTAAAAAATAGTTCTTTTGGTTAAGAATTCATCTTGGTAAGTTGAAAATTCAACTATTTGGTCAAAAATTCAACTATTTTGTTGAAAATTAATTTTGTCTTGTTGAAAATTCTTCTTAATTTGGTTGAAATATCAACTAATTAATTTTCCGTTGAGAATTTAGCTTTTTATTGAAAAGTTAGAATTTTGTTGAAAATATTCAACTTTTTGTTTTAAGAACTCAACTCTGTTTTTGGTTGAAGCTTAATACTTTTTTTTCTTCAAAATTCGACTATTTGGTTGAAAAATTATATTTGTAGTAGAAAATTTCAATATGCTGTTCAAAATTCAACTATTTTGTTGAAAATTAAAGTATTTTGATCTAAACTCATTCTTTTTGGTTGAAAATTCAACTGTTTTGTAGAACATTTGTCTATTCGGATAAAATTTTTATTTTTAATTTAAAATTCACCTTTTTTGTTAAGAATTAAACTGTCTTTTAAAAAATTCAATTATTTTATTGAAAATTAAACTTAAAATTCTATAATTTAGTCAAATTTCAACTAATTCTAATCAAGAAAAGCTTATTACACAAGGAATTGAACTCTCTTTGATTATATCAACAAAAAATTATTTGTTTTACAAAATGTCGTCAAATTGTTGTTAATATTGAAAAAATGAGAGACTTTGAAATATTTTCGATTATAGCGTCGTGACTTTTCTTTGAGATAAATTTAACAATCACCCAAAAAATGATTTTAGACCATAAAATCAGATTTTGGGGGCATATGAGAAATTTCCCATATGAAAACCTGATTTAGATTTTAGGGAAGAGCACTGCAATATTGGGATTGTAGTTTATTTGTTTGTGATTCCTTTTTTACCGACCAATGATATCAGTGTGGCGCTAGCTTCCGGGCAAGAGAAAACAGAAACCATCTGTACCTGCAGATAAATATGAAATGAACTTTGAAATAAATTACAATTTTTGTTATAATGGAAACATTTTCAAAATCAATCTATATTTTGTGTAAGTTAAATATTTTTTAAATTATTCCGAGGATTCCCTATAAACATTTTTTAAATCAAGTTTATAACTATCCAATCAATAAATTTGAGAATAAAGGTTTACCTGTTTCCTTTTCTCAATTTTTAACATGTCCGTAAATTATTATTAAAAAGTTATACAGAAATTTTCTCTAATATGAGGTATTTTGAGAATTTAAACATATTAAGATATTACAAATTTCTATCCCATTATTTCTTCTATCTTCATCTGGAAATATTTAATATAATTGAAACAATCTTCATGCAAAATGTAACTCTGAATATTGTTACATACGAAATAAGTTAAAAAATATTGATAGTGCAAAGATATTTGGTTTTGAATTGAAAATGTCTTGAATTCGAGTTAATTTTTTTTTTCAATTAATACTTAAATAAAAATTAATTGTAAATCAAAACTAACATAGGGTTGTATACTTTTTAATTATATTAGAAGCTGAACTGTATTAATTGTTTTTGAGTTTATATTTTTTTTATATAATTACTTTATTCAGCTTTGTGAAATAAAATTGTTGTTAAACTTGAATTATTAAATCTTAAAACTAACTTTTTCCTTCTTTTGCTGATAAGGAATATTTCTGAAGGAAAATTCCGTTTCGGCAGAATAATAATTTTACCTCAATGAAGCTTTTTTTATCCAAAAAGGTTGACACGACGCGACCAACCGGTTACTATAATACATTGGTTAAAAACAACCATCACGTGCATTTTAACGTGGTCTGCGTTCAAATCTGTCAAAATCATAGAATATAAAATACATTATAGAACTCTAACAAAACAAAAAAAATTAGAAAATGACCAGCACGCGATTCATAGTTCGTATAACATTTACGGCTCACGTTCTATTCTTTTTCTTTCCGCATTTCGACACACAAGGCCTTCAACATATGCAAAGTATTGTGCTTCCGCAAATCCTCGCTTCGGTTTACAGCCTACGATTACCTTTATTTAATATTTTATATTTTAGACTTCATACTTCATATTTTACAACCAACTTATAGAAACATTATAGTGGCAATGAAAAACACATTTATTTGTATATTTGATATATTGTGTGAAGAGATAAGATTATTAAAAACATGTGGATACATTATTTTTCATTTAAAAAAAATGCACATCCAGACATTTCTAATTGAGGGAACTTAAAACGTTTTATGTATACATGAAGACAAATTTTATTTAAAATATTTTAAAAGATTTTGGTTCCTCAAAGAGGGAGGTTTGTAATGCAATTTAAAAAAATATCCGTATGTCTGTGTAACTTTTTTCTGTTTACCTTATCTCGAAAATTAAAAGAGCAATGATCATGAAATTTGGACGAATTTTAGCTTTTTTTACAATAGTAGCAATTATATTGTTCGCGTCTTCGAGACGCGTCGATTGTTTTGGGAATACAGCAGGACTGTATATGATATATTTTTTCACGTTTTCGAGATACATTGATTGACCTACTGAACAAACTTTTATAATCTTCCATGACCTACCAATATCATTTTTTTATGTTTAAAACAAAATTATTTACATTGTTTATGAGAGAATTTTTTCTAAACATTGGGAATATAACAGTACTTTATTTGATCTAATTGTTCGCGTCTTCGAGACGCGTCGATTGACCGATTGACGAATTTTCTATGATCTTTCTTGATCAATCAATAACGACTTAGAAAGTTAAAAAAGGCTGCATTGTTTATACGAGGACTACTTTTTTTGTTAATTTAGAATATAACACTGCCGGTAGCTTAAATGTGGTTCGTTGTAACACAACATATTGATTAACATTCTGATGGTGTCTCCCTGATTTTCCAGAAATTAGATTTTCGGTAAAACAAAAACATAAGCTTAAAAAATATTGAAAGTGTCAAATTTGTTATTTTTTTATAGAAAAGCCTTCCTCTTTGAGGAAGCAAATCTGTTCGATACCTATGAGGAAGCTAAGTGCTCATGAAATGAGCAAAAATAATTACACCCATAGTGCATACACCCATAGTACTTCGCAGCGGTATTTTAATTGTGGCAGAGAATATTCTTAAGGACAGTGCTCAAAATTTGTTAGGGGAAAATAAGATCTGATAATTGCGTCCCTCTTAAGAGGACATTTTCTTTATGACTCTAATTTCCTTTACGCCTACCATATATTTTAATGGCCATCGCTACGTGTACCGAAATTCCGGTACGAATAGCGGGACCTGTAAAAGGCATTACGTGTACCGAATTTTCGGGACAAATAGCTGGATTTTTTTGGCACACATAGATACTGCCTATTTGAATATACATTTCATAAAAAATATAAAAATTCTCATTTAGACAATTAATCAAAACCATCTATTTTCATTTTCAACATCTTAAATCTTGAAGCAGTTATTTGCCATTACGAAGAAATTAAAAAATAATTCCAATTCAATTAATATCTAAATTACAAAAAAAAGAGAATTTACAAAAAAGCAAAACATTTTTAATTTGAAAAATAATATATTTAAATTCTGTTAGTTTAAAATGGATCTAACTCAATAAAATGTTCTTTTAAATTTCATTTTCTTAAATGATATTGTCAATCGAAAAATTCACATAAAAAATTTTTTGCCACCTGGAGAAAGGGTACTTTCAAATCATGGCCTTCAAAAAAGATAAAACATTAAACACTTACAATAAGTGAAATTTGATTGTATTTTATTACTCTCTCGAGGGGTTAATTACTCGGATTTTTTATTGCAAGGTTGCAAGATTGCATTATAGAAAATCATTACATGAAAAGCAATTATAGGATAATCAGCATTGAAATAAATAATGCAAAGAGAAACTACAAAAGAACGTCTTATTTTAGACCACTCATAATTATGAGTGGTCTAAAATTATAATAATTATTATAATCTCATATGGAACTACACAAAAATAGTGATTCAGCACAAATAAAGTTTACACAGGAGAAATCTGCAAATTCCCTTGACATCTTTAAAATTCCTTAAAATTTAATTGAAATCCATATGAAAAATCTTAAAAATCTGTTAAAATCTGTTGAAATCCATTGAAAGTTGTAAAATCCCTCAAAATCTCTAAAATAATTAGAAGTCCTATAAATTTTAATCTTCTCTCCGTGAATGGTTAAAGTCTGTAGAAATCCCTTGCAATCCTTAGAGATTTAATAAAATCCTTTCAATCTAGAGAAATTCCTTGAAATACCTTAAAATCCCTTAAAATCTGTAGAATCGCTAAGAATCCCCTGAAATGCAATGAAATTTAATATATTTCCTCAAGTTTTCTAGAAATCCTTTGAAATCCCTTGAACTTTTATATATTTCCTAAAATCCTTTAGAATATCTTAAAATCCCTTGAATAAATTTGGAAATTAAACTTATTCATTCACGTTCTCTGGAAGAAACATTAAAATCCTTAGAAACCTTTGAAACCCCTTGAAATACTTGGAGATTTAATAAAATCCTTTGAATCTTGTGACATTTCTTGAAATACCTTAAAATCCATTGAAATTTTTGGAATCGCTGGAAATCCCTAGAAATTTAATTTATTTTTCAAAATTCAGTAGAAGTCTCGCAAAATATTTGAAATCCTACCCTTTAAAATTTTCTAAACTCCCTCATAATGTTTCGAAAATCCTTGAAATTCGTGAAAATATTGTTAAATCTCTTGAAAACCGATGAAATATTTTTAAATTTGTTAAAAATTTGGAAAACCCTTAAAATCCTTTTAAAAGCCTTAAAGTCACTGGAAGTCCTTCGAAATTTGTTGAAATCTTTTGGAATCCCTTAAAACCTCCCTATATGTTTGGAAATGTTCGAAATGTCATGAAATTTGTATGAAACCTGGTTAAATTGCTTAAAATCCATCTAAATTCCTTAAAATTGGTCGAAATCCTACTTTAAATAAATCAAAAAATCATACGTTTGTACTTTGCGATTTTTTGTATCGATTCTTTAAATATTTTAAAATTCTTAGTTTCTATACTAATTTTGTTATAATGATGTTTTATAATAATCTTTTTTTAAGAATCGCGAAAAAATAATAAGAAATGCATTATAGGAAAATCATTATAGACCCAACTGAATTTCCTATAATATTTTTTCGTAAGAGGGAATTACAATGTATTGTAAAAGATTGCATGGGATTGCAAAGGATTGCATGGAATTGCATAAGATTGCAGGAGTAATTAACCCCTCAACTCTCTTGAAATTTCATTGAACTTTAATTCAAAAATAAAAATAACTTGCGAGCAGCGGGTTTGAATTTAAAACAATGCAACGCCTCTAGTGACCTCTGTATAATTAAAAAAGGTTTTCTAAATGTTGAAAATGTAAATTGTTATAAAGCCTAATTTTTGTATATTGGATATTTTTAAAAAGCAGCTACTGAGTAGTAAATAAATAATCTTATCTAAAGAGAAGTTAAACTCTATTCATCAGCTTTTAAGCAGCGTGCATACTCTCGAGCTGATACTAATATCTACTAATCTAATTTTATTCTGAAAAGATTAGATAAGGTTATTATTACAATTAATTTTTGTTATTATATCCAATTAACGAGAAAGTTGATATAAAACTTATTATATATTTTCTGCCTGTACTATCTATATAGTTACAGGGCCTATATTTTAATAAATTTTGTTAGAGAAAAGTTGAAAACTTTATATATAATATACATACTGAAATAAGTATTTCCAGTAATTTTCCTAATTTTGAATTTAAACTCACAGAACATTTGAGTCACACACTGTCGACGTAAAAAACTGAAATTTACAAATTGCGGTATTCCTGTCTAAAATCATGTAATAAACACCTAAACCTAATTAGGAATATAAAATTGAAATATTTCTATTTTCACTTCAGTTATGAAAATGAATGGGCTACATGTGTATATGAGTTTAGATCTTAATACGAAAACAGTGCAGAAATTAAATTACAGGTAATAAAGGTAAACTGCGCATGATTTGTTACACCTGTGTAAATTCGTTTTTTAGTGGCCTTTTTCTCAGGATAGGCATTCATCTGATAAATTAAAAACTTCTATTTTCAGTACAACGAAGGACAAAAGTCCGCAAAGCAAAGAATGGCTATTGAACGGACCAACTGGGAACAAGACGTCCGTCTTACGCTTCAAGTATGCATTTTATAATTTTTTATTCCAATCACTTAATACTTTAATACTCAATAGTCGACACGTCTTGTGTCATCTCAGTTCTAGATCATCGCTGAATAAAATACCTGTTTTCCTACTTTATTCTCAGAAATAACATCAACGATCATATTTTTCTGTTCTTAAATTATTGAGCTTCTAATGGTGATTAATTCAAAAAAGGCTTCTCTATCCTGGTACTTCAAGTTCACAATAATTATTAACATTTTATTTTCATAAATGAACAACGTATTTTTGTGGAATATAGATAGTATCAGAAAGAGTCGATTTATTAAGCACTTTGTAATGGAACTTGAAATTCCTCGATTTTCCTTTACATTCAAATTAATGGCTTTAGTAAACGTTTTCTTTTTATGAAATAGAATTAAGTATACTGCTTGGAGTACTTCAAAAAAATACTTTAGTGCAAACTTGAATGAAAACATAGAAAGTCACACCACTCAGACTGGATGTTGCAGTTTCTAAAAAAAACGGACTTTCTTTTCCCTTAGATGCTCGGCTTTGTCAACGCCTCCGGAAGAATCACCAGCGAAACAGCTTCACATGACCTACAAGATTTTCCAGACTGACACCAAACTCATCAGTTTGCTTCTTCAATCGCATGGATTTTCAGAGGTTAGTAACTTATCTTTAAAAACATTTAAATATGCTAAAAAAATATTTCGCTCGCCAAAGAACAATTTATTTTATATAAAATCAGAAAAAAAGAAAAAGCTTATTTTGATATTCCAATTTTTTCTTGGATTAGAAACCATTTTTTTTAACAAAACCAAACACTTTTTGAAAAAGGGTTCGATATCGATACAATATCTATTCTAAATAAATAATAAAGCACTTATATATCGATTGTAAGAAAACTTTATTAACTAAAATGTAAATGAATCGATATAATTTCGTCGATATGAAATATGCACTTTGTATTAATAGCTTCGTCTTACAAGCTAGGAATATCAGAACCTTAAAATTATACAATTGCTCCAATGGGTGGCCAAATTCTGGTTACGCAATATCAAATTACAATTTTCCAATTTGTTCCGAAATTGTCAATTGTTCTTTTCTTCATCACAATTTACGTATGTTACTATGCATAGTATCTAGGTTCTTGACGTTTAAGTTTCCTGTACAGAAAATCACGTCTGCTATCAAACTCTCATAATACAACTATTAAAAAATGCTTCTTGAGAGAGGCAATGGCAAAATTGCGAGTCGGAGAATTTACTAACTTCAGTATTCGGTAGTATTTAATTTTAATACTGATAAATGTGCAGTCTATTGAGAAACAAAAAAATGACTGCGTCTAATCGAACAGCAGCCAATAATGTCATGGTCGTAGAGGATTTACTCCACTACTTTTGTAACTGTATGTGCAAATTGAACGAAAAGTTGCATTCCAGTTTTCAAAAAAGAAATTACCAGTGAACTAGAATTGGTCGAAATTGGTCAATTTTTACTTTTTTATTTATTTTTTTGTTTATTTTGTGAAAAAAATTTAATACTATCAAATTAAAATTATTGGAAAAATACTCGACTGTGCTTTTTATAATTATTCTTTAGTATATTTTTAAAGACTATCTTCGTTGCTAACGGAACAAAATTTCTTTCTTGAATAAGTTAGGATTTACCATTTTTTCGGAAATGTATATCTTTTTTGTTATAAAATAATAATTACGAAAGAAATTGTCACAGTGTTGGCTGTTAATTTTTTTTCGAGTGATTCCCGTAATATCTGTTACAATTCTATAGAGTATAATGATGCTCTCTTCATTACAAGTCCAACAATTATTTCAGAAGTCTTTAACTTTTAATTTCCATGTCCGCTTTCGTCGAGTTCAACCAAAAGTTTGATCCACGAATTCACTGGTAATCAACTCACTATTTAATCCAAATCACTAGCACTCGTGACAACTGGTCACCGACTTTCGAAACGTAACACTCCCATTAATCTCCACGTCAATACTATTGTATGCAATTACTCCAAAACCAGTGTGAACCAGGACACAGATCAACATCAAGATTTTCTTTTGCAAGTGCATTCCTTAGCATTCTTACGCCCTCACAATCCAAACCCCAATTCGCAAGATTTCCAATCCTCATAAGTTTCTTGCAGCTCTTAAACATGTGCAAAATCATTGAAGCCGAGACTTTGTTAGCCTCATAAATATAAAAACAAGTAAGATTCTGCACAAGACTGTTCTCCCACTTCTCAAACTTTCTGCCCACTCTCGGTTTCGAATCAGCTTGCAGCAGCTTCTCAATGTGCTCATCCGAAAGGTCAAAACAACTGTGAATATGAAGAGCAGTCAACTCTGGAGCGAGTGAAAGAATCTTTATAATCGTAGCTGCACTCACAGTCCTTCCAAGCTGGACCTTCCTTAAGTTCTTCAAAACTGGAGGATCAGCTCCATCGGACCAAATCACGTTGCATCCATCTTTAGTCAAAGTTCTCAAATTTGGACAACTCCAGAAGATCTCCTTTAGATCCAGATCCACTGGAACTTCACTCTGAGCAATTCTGATGTCCAGTTTCCTTAAATTATTTCCATTTGTTCTAAGGTATTCATAGAATCCAGTTAGCCACTCCTTCTGTGCAGGAATTCCATGAACGCTCAGAGCAGTCACGTACGGAAAGAGTTTTAAAGCCTCTGGAGGATGATGAGGTTCAGAAATATGAAGCTTCTCAATTAGAGGACAAGCTTGAGCAAGAAGTTCCAATCTGGCTGGAGTTGTTCTCGAGCTTCTAGCCTGAGTCAGGTTGAAAGGAGTCTTCAAACCCATGACTCCTCGATTCATGATCTCCACTACTCTTCCCATATGGTTGTATTCAGCTAGTGATTCCAGCCTTGGTACATGCTCCAGAGCTAGAAGAACTCCAGCACTAGTGACTCCAGTGTTGGCGACATTTAGAACCTTCAGAGTGTCACACAAGAAATTCCTACGATCATAGTATTCAAGAAGAACATTTTGCTTGTCCTTCTTCTCTCTCCTGGAGCCTCTAACTTTTATTTTTGATATGAGAGTCTTCAGCATTGACCAGCTTGTCGTTTCCCTCGCAGCAAATTCTGGAATCTTGTCTCGGAATTCTACTTGAAGCAGCAACTGTTTGAGACCCGTGTCAGTCACTTGTCGAGAACAGGCGACGTCCAGGATCATGAGCTTGGGGCAAGCCTTGCCCACTACTTGAAGAACAGCATCATTTGCTATATTTCGAAGAGTCAAGCTCTGGAGGTTCTTCATGTTGATGAGGGCTGTGCGAAGAAGTTTGCAGTCGAGTCTGAGAAGAGCTGATCGAGCAAGTTCCAGGGACTCTAGTCCAACTCCTTCAGTGGCTAGGAGTTTGAGGAGTGAGGTTTGGTGACTGCAACCATAGTAGCAGCAGAGGTTGATTTTGATTTTTTTGATGTCATGGCCTAGAAGAAGTGCGTGTAGGTATAGAGGAGCTGGTCCGGATATTAGGGTGGATCCATCTGTGGAGGGTCCATCCAACATTCTCGAGGTCTCATTGATGACTCGAGAGCGCAGTTGGGCTGGGAGCGCATTGACGTAATATGGTCTGATGGTTTGTTTTGCAAAGGCTAGGACCTGGGCTGCTGGTGACTCTTGTGATAGCACCTGCAGACGACGGCACGTCCCGTCGAGTAGTTGGCACACGCGCCCCAAACTAAGATCTACGAGAGACTTAGGCTGACGGTGGCCAGGCATCTTCTCTTGTTCATTCACTGCAAACATAAAGGTTTTATTATTATTTAGGTAGTTACAGATACTAACGCTTACCTTGCTGAGATTTTAGGCATAACTGAAATTATATATGTGTTTTCACTATCTTAGATGTTAAATTGAAATATCTAGATATTTAACTCGTTATAAGAGCGCTTGCGCAGCTCGCGGTGAGCGCGAAAATGCTGTCAACATCTGTCAGTCACTTGATGAAGCCTATAGTTAATGTCGTTTTCTTTCATGTTATATGTGAACTTGTGGAAAAATTATGACTATTGATGTTTTGTCCACAATTATTAATAATAATAATGGTGTAAATTGTTTGTAAAGAGTAAAGTGGTTGAAGAAAGTGTTCAGTTTTTTGGCAAATTTTCGACCCCCCCCCCATGGTCATATTGTGTCAATAGGGTCTCAATGTCCTCTGTCACAGACTGTCACAGGCTTTATGGAAGCTCCCTAATATCCTAGATGGGTATCCTGTATAATTGAAGATTAAATATGTTCAATTACACACCAAACATCTAGGTGTTACGGGTAAACATACATTTTTCTTCGCGTTGAAAGCCTATTAAATTTCGTGTGGAATGAGGAAAATGTAAATCAATTTTTTTGAGTAGGAATTGAAGCTTGTGGGAGAGGCGAATGTAATTGATGATTTTGTCTAATTTGGTATTTCAACCTCATCTCGCTGCATATTTAAAGCAAAATGATGGGAAAATTTAAAAGTTTTTGAATATGAATATTAGAAGATTAGCTTTAAGAAAAGCCCCAAAAAATAGGAAAATAATGTCAAGCGGTTTTGGAATGATTATAATAAATGTAGAGCGGAGCACATGTCGAAGGTAAGTAAGACGTGTGTAAAGACTTTAACATATCGTCCAGGCAAAGCAGGAGAAAACGCTGCCCGGTCCATTCTCGCGTAATTCTCTTTTTGCGCTCGACTTTGTATTTATGTACATAACTCCAAAAGCGGTTAATTTTTTTTTAGATTTTTGAGCTTATTTGAAAACTAATGGTAAGATTCCAAAGTCCTTATTCAAAAACTTTCAACTTCTTTCCTCGAGTTTCCTTGCTCACGTAGCGAGTGGAAGTTGAAATGCTTGTTACTAAATTATAACAATAAATTTAATAAAAGCGAGAATTCTGTTTATTAGACACTCCATAAACGGTGAATATTAAAAAAAAATTGTACCTGCATTTATTTTATTTTAAAAGACATATTTTTTATTAAAGGGCTATCTAAAGGTTTGCGTATTTAATTTCTCTATAGTATAGTTTTTCGAGAAAATGTTAATTTTTTAAATGAAAATAATATTTTTGTTTTTTTTTTAAATATAGGTGTACTAATGTTATTTTTTTGGTTTATTAAATGAAAAAGTAGCTATATTACATTCACTATTTTTTAATTTGCATTATTTTAAATTGGATATGGTTAAGTTGTAAACTGTTTCAAAAACGGTTTAAAATGCAATATGATCAGTTTTAATGGCATATCAATAATTGCATGAAAATGAATGACATTCTTTAATACGAATTTCAGTCAAATATAAACTTTTTTTAATAAAATGTATTTTATGTCGATCAAGATTAAATTTTTTGTTTTTAAATGAATAAAAAGTCGAGTATAAAATTATTAAGAATGAAGAATAAAGTATACATTAAAGTCATTAAAATAGAGGAGTAAAAACATTTTAAAAATCGTTTAATTGGTTTCATATGTATATATTTTTTAATTCACATTTTGCTTCATGAGTAAAGATCTAAATAATCTAAATAGCCTTCACCAGCAGATTTGTGATAGTCATTAAATTTGAAGTGTGAATATTATCGAGCAGCTGATAATGAAATAAGCCACGTCTCGCTAAAAGTATTCTTTTTCAGTCTCTGATACATGTATGGAAAAATTCATACCTGGCTTAATTTCCATTTAGTTTTCATTTAATTTGTAATTTCAAATTTAAATTTGTAATCTCTTAAAACTTTTTGATTTTTAAAAGTTTCTAATTCTCATTCTGGGTTTTAAATAAAACAAAAAGTAAGTAATGTTTTTAGAGTAGCAATAACAACATAATTTTTCTGCGTTCTACTATCAAAAATATGTGACAGTAATTACAATATTTGTTTGAGTTATACGATAGGTCAAATATAGTAGCAGGACAACAAGAAACGCAACATGCATATTTACAAAACACATACAAAATATTTAAATCAACCTACGCGGAAGCTTCCTCATAAAATTATTTCTTTTTTTGGTCGTTTAGTTCACGTGAATACCAAACAAAAGACGATCTTCCTATATTAAGACCGTTAATAGGTCCTGCGAAGTATAAACCACTTTTCTGACTTAATTACATGCCTTGCAAGAAACTATGCTCGCTGTAAAATGCGTCTCGTAAATCGTGTGTTATTAGGTGTACTTATGACAATCCTTCTTTTTTTTATTATTTAATAATCTTGAAAATTGAATTGCTGGCAATGAAAAATGCATTTATTTGAATATTTAATATTAACATTCCTGACTATATTTCCCTAAATATGGTTAGTTTTTTAATTTATTTGTAAGAGGATAATTTGCTTATGATTTGGTTCTATATTTGCAATAATGTTTGCTATAATTCTTCAATTTTTGAATTTAAATATTTTCTGACGAAACTTTACGCACTTGCTCTTACCTGAACTGAACCCAATCGCTTCTGAAAAGTACCTTGACATTTAAAGGAGAGGCACTGTCTTAATTTGATACGGTCTTCGGCCTCTCACATTTTGTAAATTGAACCAACAGTCGATATTTTATATGTTATAACAAGTAGGAAGTGCCGGACTTCCTGTTCGAAAATAATGTCTAAAACTCACACTCGAAAATTTCATTCCTTATTAAAAATTAAAAATCCTATCTCCCCATAAAGCGTATTTGTTTGAAATATTTAAGCACAAAATTACGAAAGAAAGTAAAGTAATCTAACAAAGTAAAGTTAATACATTTCTAAGTAACTTGCATATACAAGCGAAAGTGAGTTTCTAAACTCATGACACTGCATTTTTTTCCACATCATAATTAAAGTAGGAAGTTATTATTTCTGAAGGCTGTTCATGAACTATTTTGGACTCTAATTTCCATTTTTAAATTTCTGAGTCAATAAGAGATTCTTTTTTCATCGTGATTTTTTAAGAAAACACAGTCGCACTAATAGATATTATTGTGAGTTTGAAAAAAATTCTGCATTTTTCATTTTATTTTCCTTAGAGATCAAAACATGTGATTTTTCGCTCAATTTTCCCCTTCTCCTTCCCGTCTCACATTTACTGCAGTTTAAAATAGAAGTCATAATTTTTTTCTGTGCATTTGAATTATAAAAAAAATGTGACAAAACTTGAATAAATATTCTAAAAGTAGTTTCTTATATGATGAGAATATCAAAATTAAAGTTAGTTGTGCTTCAAATTTGAAACGTTTGAAATAATATCTTCAAGATTCTACAATTTTACGTGAATTCAGAGGCCTTAATAGTTGAACAATTTCAAATATTCAAAACTTGAAAATTTAAAATATAAATTATTCAAAGTTTTACAATTTGCAATTGACAGCTTTAAAATGTGAGCTATTTTAAATTGGTATAGATTCATAATGCAACGATTTTAATTTGACAGTGTATAAATTAAATAATTTTGAAGGTATTTAAATTGCCCAAAATTGAATAATTTCAGATCTGCAGTGAGGAAAAAATGCTATTGAATCAAAAGTATGCACTTTCGCGATCGTTCAAAAGCAGATCTTACTGATTCAAATGAGTATACATTGGAATTCGTAGCATCACTGTAGAGCTGAAATAATTAATTCTTATTTCATTGAATATTCATTTGAATCAATAGTATCTGATTTTGAACGAGTGCGTACTTTTGATTCAATAGAGCATTTTTTTCTCATTGTAAACTTTTATATTTTAACATATTTTATTTGAAGGCGTTCGAAATCGACAATTTTTAATGGGTAGATTTGACAATTGAACAATCTTCTTCCTGTCTTTATGTATCTAATAAAAATAGTAATAATAACATGACTTTCATAATAGTTTATTTTAAAAATGAAAGCCTTAATTTAATCTTCATTACCTTTAGGTTAAAACATTTAATTGTAGAAATTATAAATGTAAGAATACTCAAATTGCAAATGAAATCCGTCTGTTTCCAATCGAAATCTGAGCCGCTCAGAGGAAAAACGTGATAAGTTCTATGTACCATAACATAGGACTTGTCACGTTTTTCCTCCGAGCGTCTCATATATTTCTTGAATTGTCAAAAAGTTGTACAATATTTGGTTTATTACTTAGTGCAATTGCGCTAACAATTAGGGAAATATTTTTCAAGATTTCAATCAGTATATATCCACTGAATTTTCATTTGGCCTTCACTAACCTTCCGGATAAAAGACAACTGGAATTTTCAGTATCCTTGACTGAAATTTCAGTATCTTTTACTAGTGTAAAGTTAGTGGAAAGCTACTCCAATTTTAGTGAATTCTCATTCTTTGAGTAGCCAGAAATGTGGCACTAATTCTCTGTAAAATTTCACTGATTCAAGTTTTTTATTTTTTTATTAGTTGAATGTTTATAGTCGCATCAACTGCCAGGGTCATTAGCGACTGTACTGTAGGGTTA
>JAABKJ010000133.1:0-59259 GCA_011634705.1 Andricus grossulariae | reverse complement strand
TCTCACTTCAGTCCTGTTTTGATCCAAAAAAGTTGTACTAAAACGTCGTTTAGTGGCATCAAAATAAAGTGGCATTAGGATAGAGCCACCCGAGACTATATTTTTGGGGGACTGTTTCAATACCGAAAACTAGCCTCGAAATGATACTTTTTTTTACAGTGTAACAAGACATATAAGCTTAAGAGAATCGATGACTAGCTTGTAATCCGTTTCTTGAGTGGATCTAGTTTGCGAATGCGTGCAACTTAGAACAGGGTTGATGGCTCATTTTCACAAGAATCGATCTGGCTAACCGCAAGTTCGTGTTGCTTCGTAATTGATTATAAGCGGATACACGGTGTGACAGGTTAATTCTAATCCCCACCGGCTCGGCATATCATGGAGACACTCACTCATTTGCACAATAATGCAGGTGTAATTCCAGAGGATATCAAAACAGTGTGCGTGGTTGTACGGAACGATATACATACGTGCATGTCATGGATAAACAGAGCAGTGTGTAAATGCACTTCATACGCGTTCCATGAATGTCGAATTGCAGCTCGGCATTCGGAAATGAATGTGTGTCGATTAACCAACCTATGCCCGGTCAGGGACTATATAACGGTTTAAAGTCAACGCCATTTTGAAGGGCTATCCAGTGAAAACCATTTGGACCAACGACTCAATTGTAATTTAGGACCTACCGCATATGTTGTTTGATTTGCGCGAATACCGCTATTCGCTTCGCTGAAGAGAAATGAGTTCTGCCACTCAAGCCCTTCCCTATAAGGGAGACATGGATAATTAATTAATTCAAAGTGGTATCCCCAATTCCCCAGGAGTTAGGAGCGTTTCAGCAAAAGTAGAAGTTTCACAAAATTATTGATGACTAGGGATATTGTTAGAGTAATGTTACCATATTTCTTCAGTCTGAATGTTTCTAAGATTTAAGGATTTTACAACAATAGTCTATCAGTACCCTTCGAAGGAAAATTGTGAGATTCCTGGAGATTTGCTTTGCAAACAAACTAAGAACGGTGCTAATGGAGGAAATTGGAGAATCTTAGGGTATCTACCTGGCCGGGAAGTTTGTTCCCCCTGAAACAACCGGGTAAGGACCGGGAATTTGATACAGTGATCGAGATTTTTCACTCGATTGGCATAAAGACGAAAGTGCCAACACGCGAATTTTTCAGAAGATAAAAAGATTGTCTAAGTTTTAAAAAATGAAGCAAGAAATTACTGTTGAGCTATCACTTAGCTCTATTAAATAGTGAAAGAAGCGTTTAAGAAAAAGGTACCATTTGCGAGAAAACCCTTATCAAAGAACCCCGCTTCCCAAAAAAATCCGGACCTGACACAGCAACAACTGCATAACTTTTTTATTTTTTAATTTAAAAAAAAAGTAGAAAGCTCTTTTGAGTTACAAGTTAGCTCTATCAAACGGTGAAAAGAACATCTTGAAAGAAGCAACCACCCCCGGGAGAAATCCTTGTCAATGGTACGGTGCGTCCCAAAAAACGAAAATATTGACACACAAAGAGTTGCATAACTTTTTCATCATTTGGGTAAAAAAATAAGTAAGCACTTTCGAGATATTACTTAGATCAATTGAATCGTGAAAAGGATACGCAAAAATAAGTAATCACTTAAAGAAGAAAATTACCACTTTAGAAATTCGGAAAAGGGAATTTATGAAAAGAATGATAATTTTTAGTTTGTTTCAGGGAATCTTCCAAAAGAATTATAATTCTAAGTTATACCTGGATTTATAAATAAGTACAATGAAGTATAAATCTGACTTGGAACACTAAATTTCCGACAAAAAAGATAATTTTTGCTGGGAACTGGAAATTTTCCAAAAGAATTATAATTCTGAGTTAGGACATACAAATTAAAATATATATGTTTCAGTGTAAATATTGAAATTATGCAAAGGATTTATTGTTTTAATATAAATTTCGTATATGGACATCAATATGTTGCATTTCTGTAACATGAACAGATTTACTTTTCGAGCTTGAAATTTGGTTAATTATGTAGAATGGTAAAACCTATTTCAAATACTTTTCTGATACCAAGCGACATCATTTGAAATTAAAATTACGACACATTTCACTAACCAAACCGTTGCAATTATTCACTTTGAACTTGGAGTTTGATTCTTTGGCCGGGTCCCTATTTAAAATTGACAAACAATACGTGTTAATAATGCTATGTTGATATCTAGTTACAAAAGAATTCATAAAATGTGCGCTTGTCATTATCGCCTGCATAATGCTCTTAGCTCTGTATGTTCCATAATGCTGCATAACGCCTGCTCACTTTTATTAATTTTTTCAGTGCATTTACAAACTGGCCTTGCGTTTTAATCTCTTGTAGTGGCCCCTGTTGAATATGTAAAATTTATTATATTAAACGAACTGAAATCTTTATAGAAAAATGTACAAATGTAAAAAAACTAATCCGCCTTTTTTTATGTATTTTTTTTGTATTTAATGAAAAGCTGACATCACGCGACTGTCAAAATAACAAGAAAAAATTTACTATATTGAATTTGAAATTTCCCCAATAAAATCTGAACGATGTACGGGTGATAAAAACGACGAGTAAAAAGCTCCGTAACTCATGTACTCACACGAAATATCTGCGTGAAAATTTTTTTTCTGTATATAGAAAATGTTTTAGAGCAATTGCGAAAACATCAACGATGTGCTTCAAAGTGCAGTTAAATCAAAGTGCACAGAATGAATAATATTTTATTTGCCATTCTGCATCATGCATATCAATTTAAAAGTGGATATATCCACTTTAAATTTTAAAAAAAACCTGGGAATCGGGAAAGTCGGAAAATATTAATCAAGAATATTTAAAGTTTTGAGTTAAATAATATTTTCAACAATTTGGGCACAATTTATTTTATGAAGGTTTATTAAAAACAAAAGGAGAGATTAGACTGAAGAGAGGGGTTAATTACTCCTGCAATTTTGTGTACACTCTCTCTGCAATCTTATCTTATTTCTTATAATTTTATTGCGATTCTAGAAAAATCATTATAGAGAATAATCAGAAGAAAATCAGTATAGAAAAAAAGAATGTTAAAATATTGGAAGAGTAGATGCAAAAAATAGAGAAAGCACAAACAAATGATTTATTTACTTATTTAACGTAGGATTTCGACAAACTTAAAGAATTTCATAGAATTCCAGAGAACTTCCATGGATTTTAATCGATTTCCTCAGATTTTATGAAAATTTCGCGAAGTTAAGGTTTTTAAAAGGATTTCCTAAATATTTCACCTAATTTCAGAAAATTTCATGGGTTTTCATGTGATTTAAAAATATTTTCACGGATTACAAGGAATTTCGAAACATTTCGAGGAAGTTTAGAGGATTTTAAATATTTCCAAACTATTTAAGGGATTTTAGGGAATTCGAAAGGATTGCAAAAGATTAACATTTTTCAACAGATTGTGAAGAATTAGTGTAGAATTTTCAAAGATTTAAAGATATTTCTAGTGAACTTTGAGAAATAAATTAAATTAAATTTAAAAGGATTCCTAGCGATTTCAAAGATTTCAAGGGATTCTAAGGGATTTTGAAGAATCTAAAGGATTTCAAGAGATCTAAAAAATGTCCAGGGATTTCAAAGAATTTTGCAAGATTTCCACATATTTTCAGTGATTTTTAGAGAACTGTACCGAATAAATGAAATTTAATTGAATTTCAAGGGACTCCTAGTGATTCTAAAGAGTTTCAGGGATTTAAAGGTATTTCATAGAATTTCACAAAGAGTTTAAAGAGTCCTAGCCCTAGCCCTTTACTGAATAAGTTTAATTTAAATTATATTTGAGGGGTTTTAAATAATTTATACTTTTTAAAATAAATTTTTACGTTTTCCAAAGATTTCAAGTGGTCTATATTTAAGGAAGTTCAAAGACTTTTGTAGGATTTCCAAATACTTTCAGTGATTTCTAGAGAACTTTGGCAAATAAATGAAATCTCGTTGAATTTCAAAGGATTCTTTTTTAAATAGATTTTTACGTTTTCCAAAGATTTCAAGGGGTTCTAGGGGATTCTAAAGAATTTCAAGAGATCTACAAAATTTCAAGGGATTTCCAAGAATTTGGTAAGATTTTTAAAGATTTCAAGGGGTTTCTAGAGAACTTTGGAAAATAAATGAAATTGCATTGAATTTCAAGGGATTCTTTAGGGTTCCAAAGATTTCAAGCCATTTTAAGGTATTTCAAGGAATTTTACAAAATTGAAGGATTTCAATAAATCTCCAAGAATTTCAAGGGATTTCATAGATTTCTAGAGATTTTAATGTTATTTCTAGAGAATTTTAATGAGTTAGTTCAATTCAATTTATATTCAAGGGGTTTCAAATGATAAATACTTTACGGAATAATTAACTTTTATTTTAAAGCAATTCTACGGATTTCAGCAATGCAAGGAGAGAACATTAAGATTTATAGGACTTCGAATTATTTTAGAGATTTTGGGGGATTTTACAAATTTCAATGAAAGTCAACAGATTGTAACGGATTTCAAAGATTGTGTGTACTTTCATGTGAGATTATCAATGGCCTTAAATAAATCTTTCCTTCACAGTTTCTCTACGTTTTACAATAATTTCTTCAATATTTTTTTATTTTTTTATTCTAATGCTGATTATCTTATACGTTTTTCTATATAATGATTTTCAATAATGAATTTCCTATAATCATTTAAAGCTTTTTCAATCTTATGGAATATTTTGCAATATTTTGCATTCCCATGGAATCTTGCATGAGATTGCTTTTGAGCAGTGAAACTGATTCGGATTTGTACAGAACCTTATTTTTATGCATTAATTATTATAAAATAATCTTTTCGATTAATTTTTTCGGTTGACTACTATCTATTATATTGCGCCTGAAAAAGTATCCCAGAGATAAGGGCGGGAGAATAAAAAAAATCTGGGGAGCGGGATTGGGGATTATCACGCGGGATGAGGATTTACCTCCGGACAATAGAACACAGCAACGGCGCTTTAAGTACTTTAGATATACCTATATAAATTAATTGTACGATTCTGGGGTGCGTGTGGAGATCTCAAGTGGGCCCGCGAGATTAGAGGGTTGGTTTTTGTTAGATTTGCACAACAATGAACGGATCAGTCCGCCATGTACGAAGTAAACCCATGTGTGAAGGCTGGCGAACCGCGCTTCTCGTTTCGAGGGAGTCCCCTAATCCTGATGCTCTCCATTTTGATACATTTTTATATCCCTTTCTACAACCGTATGCTTCTTTTAATTTTTTATTTTCCGCTTCCTGTATACAACAAAGTCTGAGTTGCTCTTTGTCTCATTCAATCACAGTTTCTACTTGAGACCCACTCAAAATTTACGCTGCGTGAATTCATTCAGCTTTTTTTTTTAATCTCAAGGAACTATATGTGTATATTATCATTTGACCTCAGCTTATTACTACTCCTGGGTCTGGCAGACCCAGTGATGAATTCAAATATGTGAGTAACTCAAATTTTTTTAAACTGGCATCCCTCCAGAAATTTTTTTTTATGAACATCGAATTAAATAGACAAATGGTTCTAATAGAGTTTTATTATTTTCCCGATGATATTTTTATTTAAATTTGTACATTATGACATGCAAGTACATTTTTTTCTGTGTGGCGTAACTTTCAACGACAATTTTCTTTTCTTCCTTCTCGAGGAAGCAACACGTCACTAGGTACGCACTCATTCAGACAAGCCTGTCTTTGGGAAAAGATTGTTTTTCGGCGAAACGATATTCATTTCGCGCGTGCGGGACTCGTTATTATTCTTAAATGACGGGTGAGCGGCATACGCACCTTGGAACGATTTGGATATTCCACAGGAAATGAGAACTGGTTAGTGTCTGGTTAGATTCTTGGAAGGATCCCTTCAAAGTAACGACAGGAGTATCCAATTTCGGATAGTTAAAACTTCTAGAATGTTAGATTCTCTTGTAATGTTACATTCAATGATTTTGCAATTGGTTGGCAACCATAACTGGCTTTCGAGTAGTTTACAACTTGTGCATGTATTTATGTGTTTAATACACTCTGAATCTAAATTGCATTCACCTGAAATGAAGAATTTGAGTGAGAGTTATATGACAAATTAAAGGTTTTCAAAACACAGTAAATCCTGAAGTATCAAAAGTGCTGCAACTCAATTCAGTTGATACGAAAATCTATATTGATATAAAAAAATTAAATAACAAATTAAAAAAAAATATTTCTGAAGATCCTATTAAGACCTAATTAACGTCTTGATAGGCTACGAACGTAAACCTTTCTTGTAGGCGTCTTGCGCCTGTACTTTGAATAATTTTTGTCATACAATGATTCTAAAACGGATCCGTCCACCTACATACAAAACTAATTATTTACTCAATCGGTTGTAAATTGTTTCTCAAAAAAGTTTTAGATTCTCTTTGGAATTAGGTTGATTGGACTTAGCACCATTTAGCGTTCCCCGCTTCAATTATTATTTTGACATACTAATTATATTGAATAATTTAAATTAAATGCGGTCATTTAATTGAGATAATATTGAAATTCTAAAAAAAAGACATACTTCTTCATCTCACTTATTATTATTTTGACACTTATTGTGATTAATGTGAAGAGAAAAAAAAGCTTTTATGTTTGCTCGAAATAATTTGGTTTGAAGTTTAAGATTGAATAATTACAACATTTTGATTTTCACCCATATGTTTATAGTAATGATTTTACGTTATAAAACTGAAAAAAAACTGTTAACATAAAAGATATATAAATTCTGTACTATAAACGCAACGGAAAAATGTATATATTTTTTAATCCTAATAACAGGGTCAGACCAAAAAAGGCAAAAATAGGGAAGTGCTGACAGTTTCATAACGTCCGGATATGAAACCGTAAATTTCTCAATACTGGAGTAACAATGTGTGAAGCTTATGGGTATCCTTCAGTCTCGTAAAAGAAAGTAATTGGTAGATAACAGAAGGAATCCACGAGAGCAGTGTCCCGATGCGTCAAGAATGAGGATACCTGTGGGCAGCTAAATCAAATTTAAGAGAATGACTCGTGCAGTTATTTCACGAGAGGGACAAAAGCCTTTTGAATTCTCTTGTTTCGAGGACCTTTGAGCTTGTTTGCCTGCGTTACGGTGCATGATTTCTTGAAACAGAGTGCAGGATTGTGCTTTTAAAAAGTGTTCCATTTATTCGACCACATCTGAAACAATCGGATTATGGAACCGTAACATTACCTCGCTACAAAACTTTTTATATAATTCACTTATCTACTTATGAAAAGTCATTATTTGGGTCATTTCTTGAAGATATTATTTCCTTTGTTCCATTTATCGTAGCTTGAGCGTTAAAGATTCTTTTCAGAAATGGAAAAAGAAGTATTCTTTAAAACTTACAAAAGATGCAAATTAACACTGACCTGATTTTTTTCTTTAACTCACGCATCTTATTATACCATTGAATAAATAGAAATTTAACTTAGTGAATTAACTAAATTCTATAAATCAAAGCAGCCTTTCAGATGAAATGGCAGAGACTAAAGGATGATGACGAAGTCGTCACACCCATCGATAATGGCTTGATCGGTCCGTATCTCCAAAACCATAAATATAGATCAATAAATACTCGTTATTTAGACGTGGTATTATTTTTCTAAATGTGGGATAATAATGCCTGGCAGCTAATTTATCGATATTGTGCGTGTTCTGCTAATGTGATAGTTGGCAATTCGTCACCAAATAAATATATGTAATACTAGCGATTAGACTCACAGGGATTAGGAGTATAGGTATCGTCTTAAATCACTGTGGCGGCTAAAATGGTTATGGGTTCCGATGCGGCACGAATCTACTTATTATTTTAATTGTTCTCGAGGTTAACTTCTTCTGCACACCTTAATTACAACCTTCCTATAGCAGCTAAAACGATTCTACTTGCCCAAATGCCCAGTGCCCATGTGCCTTTGCAACGTTCTCACCTTCGACCGTTCATTCTTTCTTTTTTCCGAAATACCGCGACTAACTTGATTGTTTTCGAAAAGGCAAAGTATTTTCTCTGAAAAAAAACCGCTCCGAACGTAAAAAGTAAATCTAGCCAACAATAGCAAATTGTATACATTTTTAAAATTTATATTTGATTGATACATCGGTGAAAATAACACCCATTCAATTTCCGCAAACAATCATAAATCTCTATACATTTTTTTCCCTGTATTTGCTTCGTTACCACGGAACCTGATAAAAACGGTTTAATTCCATTAACCGATGAAATAATGAATACAATTGGAAATATTGGTGCGATATCTGATGGCTTGTAAAGGTCACTGGTATGGAAAATCGGGAATAGGATCATTCGTAAGCAGCTGTGTATTTTTTATAGACACATTTTTCTAGGGTAAAACCTATCGTCCCTGTGTCGTCCAGCCAATTACCCATACTGCATCCAGTAAAATTGGATTACCCCCGAATAAAGAGCGGAGGAAAGGTCTTTCCTGTTCGAACTGGAAAAAAGAAGTGAAACACATGCGTCATGCCGGGGGTGCTTTTTTCTGTTTGCGTACATTCCATTGGTGCGTCATAAAAAATGTGCATTCGAACGAGAACGAGTCAATAGTAACTGTGTACACGATGGATTCAATGAATTCGGAAATTCGCTCGGTTTACCGACTCAGCATACATATGTATGCGTGACTAGGGTCTGCAAAAAGAAGCATTTTTTAAATTGACAATCCATTTCGTGAACAATCAAAAGATGCATTCAATAGATTACTAAATATGGATTCTAAACTTTAGAATCTATTTGTTTAAACATTTTTTTAAATAAAGGGTTTATTCAGAAATATTTCTTTCTCACTGAAAACATTAGTTAAATCATCAGCGGTCGAAATTATCAAGCATACATTTTCCAAATAATCGTCTAATAAATTTTTGGATTTAAAGTAGCTACTAACCGCATTGTAATTCGATACGCATTTAAGCTTGAAGATTCGACAATACATCGCTTATTTTCTTTAATAGAAAACTATTTTTGTTCTTGTTATTTATTTTCTAGTATATAGTATAGAGTTTTACAATAGAAGATTTTTTTTAAAGCTGACTAAAAAGGTTGCTTGTTACACCTAGGTGTCTCCAACCTGTCAGCTTTTTCAACGAATTATTCGTTATTACGAGAACCACCCGGTCCGTGACTGTTTTGATAATTGGTTCTAGTTGGAAAAACAACCGGAAAGTGACTTGCAATATTGCAGATGGTCCCTGCGGGTAGTGCAAACGAAAAACCCCCTATTGATTTTAGATTGATCCTATCGCAAGGGCAGGTAGGATTTTTTCTGACTTTTTTACCTAGCGTTTCATCCGAATGCATCTAGGTGTTTAGTACCTTTATGCAAAACATTTTAAGGTATCATTAGTCATTAATCAATAACCCTGGACTTTTTTAAAGATATCTTCTAGATGAAACCTCATGATTTGAATATAGAAATCAGGAATTTTGTTCACATATTTTTTATAATGTGCTGATGTTTATTCTGTAATATAGTATTACTTATAGAATAGATTACTTTATATCACCTGAGCAAAGTTGCGCAACATAATTATTCGAGAATTTCACCAGCAACTTTGTGGCTAAAGAAACATCATAAATCCTTTCTCGTTTAGGAGTGTCGTGTGACATTCAAACAAGTTCGTTTGAAGAATTATGACATCACAACAAAGGAAACTGGAAAGTATTTTAATGAGCAAAATAGGTTTATATAAATTGAAATAGCATTACTAACAAATTGACACTATACAGTGATCAATAAAGATGAATTAAAATATTTTATGTCGTTAGTAAGCATTTGTAGCTTACTATTAATCATCTCTTTGGAAAAAAGTTCCTAACACGTGTCTATTGGGCCATGAATGATATTAATTTTAAGCAGTGTCTTGCCTCTTCAAACAAATCGTTATTAAATAATCCATTATACTACTGACTTTGCTAATAGTTAACGACTGACATTTGTCAGTTGTATTCATGACATTTTTTCTCACGGGCCCCATCACCAATAAGACCAACACAATAAGGTTACGCAACGTGGCATAACCATTCATGAATAGTATTTCATAAACTATAACTATAAGGTCAGCGAAAGCTCGTTAATCCTCTCACGTTGGGAGGGTTGTGTGACATTCGGCAATCACGTTGGGTTGAGGAATCAGTTTCTCGAGGGGAAATCCTCTGCCTAAACTGTGCTCTGGTGATGTAGGTCGGACGTCTGCCTCTGATTCACATATTTCACGGAAATTGTAGCTCTCTGAGCAGCGTTTAGTTTTATACGTCAGCGATTTCAATAAATTATCCAACTAGATATTTCTTATCAATATTACAAACTGGGGTGTTTTTTTTTCAGGGTGAGGCTCACGTTATTAGAAACCATACATTTTTATTTAAAACCTTTTTTAAAGTATAACAGTTTTTTATTTAAATAATTAAGACTTTTTGTATTTCCCAAAGTTTTCTGCATTAAAATATAATACAAAAAATATTATTATTGCATATTATCTGTACGATTCGACGTTTTAAACCCGAGCTGAAACGAAAGGTTAAAGTAGCAATTTGCCAGTCGTACCATATGTCAAAAGGTAATCGAGGCATAGGGCGCCCCCCGGCCAAGTTGAGAACTGGACGCCTTTGGCTCTAATTGGTCAAAAATTATACGTCAGTTTCACCCCAATCATCCCTTCTCTTTTACTTGTTGTAGATTATCTTTCATCCCTGTTTTGTTGAGAGGGAGGAAAGGAAAAAAAGCGTCAGACATCGACGAGATGCTTTGCTATTTGGTTGGGAGAAAATTTTTCTATGTTTTCCCTGAGTCATTTACGAAAGATTATATGGCTCCGTTCCTCAAATGTTAGATTAGTATTCGTCATCCGCATCATTCGACACAGTCCATTACTCTTTGTAATTAATGCAGGGATTCCTTCATGAAATTATCAGGAATATATTTTCTAGACTTGGTAAACTTGTGTCTTGCTAGATTTAGGGTTTCATGATGAACAGGAGATAAATGTGATACATCACTCTTGAATCTCTGTCAAATTACGTCAGCTCTTTTTTCTTGAGAATTGCAGAGATTTTTCAGGTAATTAATTAGGCGATCTCGCCTCATATTTTATAGTCTTACGACTTGATTTATTGCCAACATTCTAGAAATGTTAAAAATAATTTACCTAGAAAGGTATATTCTCATGTTATCATAAAAAACGTCTTTCATTCTGTATAATTTTATGGTCTTCGTTTACTTCGTCTGCCAATTTGAACTGCTGCAAGCAGTTTTTGCAGTGAAGATGAATACGCCACTGATCTTGTGCATTGTGAAAGTCATTTTTGGTCTTTTGCTTTTTTATTCTTTCTTTTTTTAAATTTAAGATCGAGCTGGAGGCACGATTTTGGATGAGTAATCTAAACAAGGACAAAGAACTGGCAGGAGGTAGGATGTTGCTCGACGGGAGGTCCTGTGCTTCTCTGGTCAGGATCATCTTCTCTTTGGGATAATATTCCGAACTCATCAACGGTTAACTGTCTTTAGTCGAACAACCCTCATATACGTACAACTAGACTGATGCTATAATTAAGACGGCTAGCTACAAAAAGTTCTGATAATTGTCTGTCTTATTCATCCAGAGTAAACTAGGTTAAGTCTGCAGTCTACTTAGAATGCTAATCGCTATAATGATCATGGTTAATAATTAAAGAGATTTGAACTTCTCGCTCCTTGAATATTCAAGAGATCGTTACAATACCATCTGCAAATTCACAGACAATAACATATTTAAAATTCATTAGTAATCGAATTACCAACAATATTTATTCAACAATAGCTTCTGCTTTCAATCCTTAATGTTTCCTAAGATATGAGAACGTCGCAAGTGCTAAAATTGAGATTTTTATTCCCTTTTGAATATTTTAACTCACATTCTTGGCATTTATAAACTCTCTTAAAGCTTTGCCCAAGTTATTTAATAAGGAATTCGGCGTGAAATGCTTTAGCTTTAATAACGAATCTCTATAGCGCGTATAGAGACTACCGTCTTCTCGACATTGTGTACATTCCTTCCTTACACCTTGATCCGACATCTGCTTTTATTTGAGACAGATTGCCTTGGTAAATGTGATCGACGATCTTTCGATAAGATACACACCTGGATTATAAATGATGTATCTGAAGATATAGTTAGATCGTCCTTATTTCTTTCTTTGTTGACTTATGGCATCGGTAGTATGTATTTGAAATAATCAACTAGTTTTGTGCTTTTGATAAGACATGACATTTCCGTTCTTCAAAAATCCAATAATTCTATCTGAATTTTTTGCAATTAGCTCTTAATTAATTTAAATTCCTTCTCTTTGTTTTTATGATTTATTTAAAGCTGAGGTGTAAAACTGTGAACAGAGTTAGCTGCCAGATTACCATCGAATTTTGATATATAATGAGAGAGGTTCTTATAGTGATTCAGAACGGTAATCCATTTAATTATTCGTCGGTTTTCTGGCTCTTAAGAATAATCCCCTCGTTACTCCGTCAAGTTACTTCAGTAAGTCATAGACCTTAAATAACAGCATCTCAATAATTAATAGAACTTGAACAATTTGAAAGCTTTCAAAAGCAAATATAGCCTACATTCTTAAATAGACAAAATAAATTCGATAGTTCGTTCTCTGTAACCTAAACTTGGATAAAACACGTGCCATAGAAGAATTTAAGAGAAGCGGTTAACTCGAATAATGAAATTCCGTGGAATGATGACTGTCGGATGGGCGGCCATGAAAAAGCATGAACGTCAACATGACGATGTTGTACCTTTTTGTTAGTTTTTGTTTTGCTTTCGTTTTTTTTTTGTCTTCCATGATGTCATGATTTAGCGAAATTGATGCCCATCGACGAGGCATTACTCTGAAAGACAACGATTTCCATGCCTGTTAGCTTGAAATCGCAA
Source organism: Andricus grossulariae (assembly GCA_011634705.1). NCBI lineage: Eukaryota > Metazoa > Arthropoda > Insecta > Hymenoptera > Cynipidae > Andricus > Andricus grossulariae. Next base: position 46,257 of record JAABKJ010000133.1, on the reverse strand, counting down.
TGTTGTTATACAGACGTATTATCCGGTAATGAATTTTGAGATATCATCGTTCTTATTTCACGAAAGGCGCTACCTTTAGTGCCTTTGGCTCGTATAAAGTGTTTACATTTTAAATATAAAGCATAGAGAAATTGGTCTAGAGAATTAGAATATTACCATTTACATAACTGTAAATGAATCTATAGAAGCTGTATACAATGCTGATATAGAAACTAAATCTACGCAAACGAATTTTGCAAAATAAAAATAAATCTGGTTAGAACATGGGTAAGAAGAAAATTGATCAGAAGAAAAACACTTTGAGTCTTTACTGTTGCATCCAATTTTGCAAACTGTTATATAAATTCAAGCATTTGCTACCGCGAATAGGCTCATTCCATCATGGGATTTACAACCAACAACGTGCTTTGAAACGTGTGGTAAGCCGTTCGCGGTTCGCCACGTAGTTATGACGCAATTCGATTACCAAGGATGTAAAAGAGATTCACTTTATTTAAAGTTACTTTTTTTTGAAACACAAAAAAATATCAATAATTACTGGAACTATTATTAAAAGCGGTCAATTTTGAAAAGTAGTTCAAGTTTCTGAGATTTAAAATTGTCATAATTATTATGGAATTCTAATCGTGAGAGATATCTAGGAGTGATAAAGTATAAATATTAGTATGAATAAAATTATGAAAACAGTTCTAATTATGATTGGTCTTCCTCAGTGTGAATTACAATAGAGTATGCGATAGTATACCTAAAATCCACATGTCAGGAACAAGCTTATGAGCAAAAGCTATTATGTGAATGTTATACAAGAATGTACCATGCTCTTCTGTTAATTGATATGGATTAATTAATATCAGACAAGGCTTCCTCTGCAGGTATCACATTTTCGAGAGATTAAACCATCTCTGTTTATCCGTTCAACATTTTGCATATAGTTCCATTATTTGATACTATGTTCATACTGAGTTTACAGTGCTAACGGAATATACCTAAGCCGAAAACAATTAGAAAGTTCATTTAATTTCAGATTTCGATACAAAAATTAAGAGTTATTAGAGGAGAAATTCAAAAACTACGTCACGCTTTTTTAAAAACGATTTCCACTCCTTTTCTTCGTCACAGATTATCACACAAAGTTTGAAGCCCCCGGGTGACGTTACAAATATCGTTACCCCCCACATTTAAGTCAATTTTGTTTTGATTTCATTTGATAAACGCTTAGAATGCTAGCTGTTAAAATAGGGGAAATAGGAAGGTTTTACACGAAAATAGAGAAATAATAGGGAAATAAATTGTTCAAAAACAATTAATGTAAAGGTACCAATTTGGATTCAATATGTGAAACGCTTTAGATTTCACGTCATAATATATTGCATTTTTAACAAAATAGTTGAATTTTCAAGCTACAAAGATAAATTTTCAATCAAATAGTCGAATTCTTAAGCTAAACAAAAGATTTTAATTTCAAATAAAAAACGGTCGACTTTAACCAAAAATATGAATTCTCAACAAAAGAGTTGGATTTTCAATTAGGAAAGATTTTTCAGTCCTCAGAGAAAAAAAATGAAACCAAATCGTCGAATATTTAAACCAAAAAGAATAAAAATTTTCACCAAAAAAGACAAATCGTCAAGAAAACAATCAAATTTTAAACTAAAAACTATCAATTTTCAGATAAAAAAGAAATACTTATATTTGCATTTGAAAAAAATGATCTTTAACTAAAAAAAACGAATTCATAATAAAAAAGTGTCCACGACAGAGGTGAATCTTTAACTAATGAAATGGGTTTTAAGAAAAGTGCTTTAGCATTGAACAAAGTGGTTTAATTATCAATCAAGAAGATTAAGTTTTTACAAACAAAGAAAAAAAAAACAGAGAACGCAAAATACATCAATTTTCAAGCAAATTGTTTAATATTCAACTACACACGATCAATTTGCAACTGATAATAGAATGGATTTTCAATTAATAAAATAAACTTTAAGCAAAGTAGTTTAACCTTCAACCAAGCAGTTGAATGTTGAATCAAGAAGATAAATTTTAGTTAAAAAAAGACGAGTTTACAACAAAATACATAAATTGTCATGAAATAATATAATAGTTACATATTCAGTTTAAAAAGATCAATTTTCAACCAAAAGAGAACGAATTTTCAACAAAATAGTGGACTTTCCAACCAATAAAATGAATTTTTACCAAAAAAGATTGAACTTTCAACCAAGTTGTTGAATTTTCGACCAAAAATATAAGAGTTAAATTCTCAGTTGAAAAAATGTATGTATAACTCAAAGAAAAAAACGAATTTGCAACAAAATAATTTAATTTTTAACCAAGAAAATAAATTTAAAGAAAATTAGTTTAACTTTGAACCAAGTAGTTGAATTTTTGACCAAAACAGATGAATTCACAATGACAAATTTTATAGTTTAATTTCATACTAAAAACGATCAATTTTCAGCCAAAAGTGGATTCAGGCGAAAATACGAGAAAAAGGGGAAGTTTCTTGAAAAGAGGGGGAAGAGATGAATTCTTGAAAAAAAGGGGTAAAATAAAATCGCTAATTTTCATATTTTCAAGAATTTCAAAAAATTGTTACACACATTTTTATTTTACATGTATGATGGTACATTCTGTATTAATACACCCCTACTCCCTTATCGTGTGACGCAGTTCATGAACAGCCCGCAACTTCCCCCACATTTTCGAGGAGACCGCTCAAAACTAAAGATCAAAACATGGACAACTGTATTTTGGTGATTGTGAATTCTCTTTTGTTAAAGCTTCTTCGGCTTTAACGTTGTTCTTCATTTCGCATTAATCTTTATTCTCAGCTACCTTGAAAAATGTATCATTTGAATTATTTTTACAATTCTTAATATCCATTGATATTGAAATACACGTGTTTTCATTGTCTTGTTTTTACAATTAAAAAGCGCATCATATGAAAAAAAATTCTTTTATTAAGTATTTTATTGCACCTTGTGTCATTTTTCCATAAAGTTAATTTGTTTATTTTCAATTTTATTTTTTACGATTTAAACAAAAACTATGCATTCTATCAAAAAATGAATAATAACAAATTTGTAGCACATTTTGGATGAACAGCTTCTATCTAATGATTTTTTCATAGCTTCTGCGTTTGATCCAAAATTAAGTTATTTTATTTTTAATGTTATTTTTTACGTTTAAAATAAAAGCTACGCGACCTATCAAAAAATGATATGACAAATTTGTAGATCTTTTCTAGTTAAACAACTTTTGTCGATTAATTTTTTTTTCATACCTTGTGTCGTTTTTCCAAAAATTTAATTTTTCTTATCTTTGATGTTATTTTTTTCGAATAAAACAAAAATTACAGACCAATCAAAAAATAATTATTAAAAAATTTGTGACTATTTTTAGGGTGAACAACTATTGTTTATTCATTTTTTTCCATAGCTTGTGTCGTTTGTCGAAAAGTTATTTTTTTTTTGTTTAATATTGTTTTTCACGAATTAAACAAAAACAAGCGTCCTATAAAAAAGTGATTAATAAACAAATTTGTAGGTCTTTTTTAGGTGCATAATTTTCCTAAGAACGTGTGCCCAAGCGCAACCAAATTCTATTAGTCTTTCAAAAGTTATCCGGTATACAGACGACGACAACGACAACGGCGATAACGACATACAGACAGACACCATAGTAAAACCTGTTCTTTTTTTCGGATTTAGGGCGCCTCGAAATGTGGAGCTTTAAAGAAATCCGCGATAGTCAGATTTCACATAAAACTAATCACCTCATTATGATGAGAATGTAAAAATAGTTATAAACTTTCAATAGAAAACATTTCTCAAGACTTAAAATCACACTCTGATTGGATTTGTTCGATAGGGAATTAAATTAAAAAAAATTCGACTGTCTAAGGCAAGGATAAGTTTTGTGTCGTAAGTCCTTTCAGATTTCTTTTGTTGGCTCAACAGCGCTAATCTCGATTAATTTACAGATTAAACTCAATTTGTCTGTCAGCTTGCTTTTAATCGCGATCATTAATAAAGGGCAGGTAATTAAAGTTCCTTTCGCCCTGTTATCGTTGAACTATTCGAGAGCGAGTTGTCCTTTTGAACGCAATCATTGAGCTCCATGACTAGCCAATTTGTTGAAGGAGAAAGTCAGCGGGTGATCGATGCAATTTTTCCTTAGGTATACACTTGTTACGTGTACAAATTTTTATCTCTCATCTGTATTAAGTTAAGTACAGAAAGTAGACCTATAAGCTTCGATTCATCAGACCTCAACTATCAACACTTTTGCATTGACTTCTATTATTTCTTTAAGGGCGATCTTAATTCACCCATAATAATTTCCGCAAGAGTATCTTTCCTTTTTAATTGAGAAGCATATGTTTCTGATATTGCTTTTCCCTATTGACTATTTTCGAGGTCCGTTAGGCTGGAATTACCACAACTCTCACCTGTAGAAAAAAACGGAAACTGCCACTTATATAAAATTCTGCTTTGTGCAGGAATTTATTGTTAATTTAGTGCTAACTTAGGCCGCCAAAAAATGTGCCCTGTCATTTCTTTTAAAAATGGGTAGTAGTGCTAGCTTCACATGAAGCTGCAACTCCCACCCCTGAAAACGGAAACTGCCACTCACATAAAATTCAGGTTTCCGCAGGAATTTAGCGCTAATTATGAGGTTTCGATATATTCTCAGTTCAAAATTGCAACAATTTTGTTGTTGTTGAAAACCTGTTGCGAATTTTAAAGAAGTTCATACTAAATCCCGAAGTATAAGATATATTACCTCATCAATCTTTTTATATGAATATGAAATCATGACTTTTAAAAAATGGTGAAAACAAATTTAATTTGTTTAAACAAGTATGGGTTTATTAAATAATTAGGCTCAGATATCAGAAACTTATAAAATTTATAAAAAGGCAACCTGGATTAAATAATTGACAATTACTTTAAAATAGTGATAATTATTCTGCTAGACCAATATTGATAATGTTTGGCAACAAAAAAGGTGAATAGGGTGCTCAAAGGAGTTTTAACAACAAAAAACAGTTGTTGCAATTTTTCATTTAGCATAGATCGAAGGCTCATAATTAGCATTAAATTTCTGTGCGAAGCAGAATTTGATATGAGCGGTAGTTTCCTTTTTTCGGGGTGGGAATTGCAACTCAACGGAAGTTAGCACTCACTCAGAAAAATTTCCTCTTGTGTCAGAAGGAAGCTTCTTGACAAAAATAGGATTTCTTCTTAAATTTGACGTTCAAAGGAATTTCAATTGCCTCAAAAACAATATTTTTGCAGAAAACATTACTCTTTAGCAACAAACTTCATCTAATCTTGCAGCCAAATAATTCTGTTTCTGTAAAAAAGATATTCAAGTTGTTGAAAAAAAAAAACAAAAAAAAATAGGAAAGAGGACGATGCTTTCGCTTCTAGGCAACTTTTTCTGAGTGTTCCTAACAGGTTTTCAACAATAAAAAATAATTGTTGCAATTTTGCTCTTAGCATAGATCTAAGGCACATAAGTAGAACTAAATTCCTGCGTAAAGTAGCAGTTTACATGAGTGGCAGTTTCCGTGTTTTCCAGATGGGCAGTGCAGCTTCATGTGAAGCTAACCATTTTGAAAAAAAATCGCAGGGCACAAAATTTTTGTCGTGGCCTATATTAACACTAAATTCTTGCATAGTGCCCAGTTCAATCTGACGATGTGGTAATTCCAGCTTCACGGACCTCTATTTTTGTCGATAACGTCTGGTTAATTGGTTTGATCCGGTATTGGAATTTGACAGGTCTAAACTCTGAACACAATGTTGAATGTAATTTGTCCATCATTTTTGAATAGCTAAAAATGATAATATGTGACTTCCGCTTCTGACTTGATCAGAATTTAATTTTCTGTTTCCCTCTTAGAGGAAAATAGCATCATGATAATACAGTGATTAGGGATACTATCTGTGGACATAAGGTATATAGAAATGTTGGTCTTTCTGCATTTGCTTTGCAGAATTGGGACTGATGTTCGAGTCCGGTAATAGAAGGTAGTTCTCCTGTAATTCCAGAGTACGGTTAATTGTGGCCAGTGACACGCAGGGCTAATTGCGCTTTATCTCAGTAAATTAATCGTCAGCCGACCTCTTGCCCTGGACTAGTGATTGCTGCAGTCGCTGGTATACCCAACAAAGTCGCCAGTCATCGAGCAAACTCTGCTCTGGAACCATCGCATCTACATATGTATACCGTTTACACGTGTCTTCATTCTGGTAAACAATCCTGTAGGTTTGTCGCACATGAGCCCTATTTGTCAGGCTGTGAACTGTCAGATTAGATTAATTAAATCTTTGCCAGTGAGATGATCACACCAGGTTTCATCAGGGACGTTGCAAAAATGATTATTTAGTCAGTAATTCCGGAAAATCTGAATATTTGAATCTGCCCAACCAGGAGCAATGGTAGTCCAATAATATTTTTTCACCCAATGTGATAATGTACTGAGTCCTTCAGGACCAAAAATAATTGAAAATTAAGATACTAGATTCTTATAGTAATTAATTTTAAATCTTACAACTTATTGGTAAGCGCTTCAACGCAAATTCAAAATTGCAACTGTTTCAAAAAAAATTCTTCATTTATGAATTCTACCAAATCCCTTAAATTTTTTATTTTATAAATGTCTCGCCGCTTAAATGCTTATTTACAAACACTTTTTAACTTAAAATTAATTATCATAGAACACTCGGATATTTTCAAAATATCACCACTTGAATTTAAAAATTGAAGCTGAGAAAGCTAAACGGTGCTAAGTCGATATATTAATTGACTTTTTTTGTGTAGTTGGATCGATTGGTTTGATGACCATTCTGTAAAAAATAGATGGCGCTACATGTACATTAGGGTAGGCAAAAGAAAAAGAAAGTTCGAATTTCGTTCCGGATAATGGCTCATTTTTCGAGGAAAAAAAAAGTAAATCCCTATTTTTTTTCATCAAATTTTAGGGGTTTTGACCACCTACTCGATTCTGCCATTGAAAAGACATGGAAACACCCATTTTTACGAATGTGAGACTGGAAGGCGTAAATTTTAATAAAACGAGTGAAAATTACATGGATTTTTTGAAAGCACTTCCCCCAATGGGATTTTGGCATTGATTTTTTTATTTTGACCCCCCAACCTTTTCCAGCATGCCCCAAAAACCACCCTCTAAATGAGGATCAAGTATTGTGCGGTATATTCGTCGGAAATATTTTTAATGATCATTTTTCATGTATTTTTTATTAATTATTAATTCTTTAAACCATTTTTATTTGTTCAAATAATTTCAACAAGTTTTTATTCTTTGAATGTAACTTTTGGCAAAAATAAGGCTGAAACATGTGTAGTTTTTTGCAATTTTTTCAACAAACTTCATAGAATTCTGGTATCTTGTACTTATATCACTTACTAATCATTTTTTGAAAGATGTCTATTTACTTAAACAATTATTTTTGACAAAATATTCCTAATTCACAGTATATAATATCGAAAACGACACGATTAATTATTAACCTTATTTTTAATTGTTCAAATAATTTTTTATTGTTCAAATTTAACTTTTGATTGGAATAAGGCAGAAATGTGTAGGTTTTTGCAATTTTTCAAAAAATTTTATTAGATCCTTTTATGTCGACACTTGCCGTTACTTATGTGAAGTTTTTTGAACAGTTTCAACTTTTTTAAACACTGTTTTCGACAAAACAGGCAAAAATTTTACTTTTTCTGAATGACATGAACTAATGTCAATCGTTCTCGTTGATATTTTATTTGAATCAAATACTTCAAGTTACTCAGAGAAAGCGTGAATTTATGATATTTTGCCAAAAAAATTGTTCAATCGAACGAAAATTCTTTAAAACATTATGAGTAAGTAATGAAAGGTGTCAACATAAAAGGAGCTAATGAAATTTGTTGAGAAATTTGCAAAAACTGCACTTTTCTGCATTATTTTGGTCTAAAGTTACATTTCAACAATAAAAAATTATATAAAAAATTAAAAATAAAGTAAATCGATCGTGTTGATTCTTGATTTAAACCAATTAATTTATGTTACTCAGAGAAGGTGTAAATTTTTTATATTTGGTTCTAAACAAATTTAAACAAATGGAAATTGTTTGAGAAATTATGGATGAGGAGTAAAAATACCTGAAATTTCAGAAATCTCTCGATTTTTTGATAAATATGCAAAAAACTATATTTTTGGTGTCGTTTCTGTTGAAGATTACCTTTGAGCAAGAAACAATTTTTCAAGCAATTAACAACAAATCAAATCAACCATTCTGATTTTTCATATTTGACCAGTAAAAATTATATGTGCTAAAAGAAAATACACAAAAGTAATATTTACGACCAATATACTGCAAATACTTGATCCTCCTTATAGGGTTGTTTTTGGGACATGCTCTTTTAATTGAAATTTATCAATCGGAAAATTAAGGAGGTGGGTGAAACACCTCAACGCTGTCTGATCGAAAAAAATATACGAATTTACATTTTCTGGGACACTCTCAAAATGAGCCATTATCCGAAATAAAATTCGAACTTTGGTTTTTTTTGGACTACTCTAATGTATATGTAATAATCTAATAGAAGTGGTGATGGACTTTACACTTATTAACTGTTTCTAATACTATAAATAAAGACGGTACATAAATCACTAAGAAAATCATATGAAATAAATATTTTTATTTTGTATTTATTTATATTTAATAATTATTATATACGGTGCAGATCTGAATTATTTTTCACATTTTTATTATTAGAAAATGAATTCTTCTCCGATATTATTCTAACGCAAGGTGTCGAGATTTCTTTTATGTATTCATAAATCGCGCATTGACATGACGGTATTAATTTCATTTCACTTTCTACAAAAGATTTTACAACTGTACTTTATTGAGATTTAGCTGTACAAAAAAAGTAGGTATCATTCTCAATTACATTTCAAATGAAAAGTTTTTTTTTCTTTTAATAAAGAAGAAGTCCTGGGAGGGTAGAAAACGTCAAGTCATTTCTGTTATAGAATGAAAGTTTATGAATGGTGAAATAATCTGTTTTGTTAGAACGAGTTTTCACACACACACGCCTCGTACACACAATTGTGATTTAAGTACTTATAATAGACTCGCGGCACAGTCCACTTAGGAATTAACTGTACATTTAAGTTCACAGTTTAAGAGTTTGGAAGTTTCTCTCATAATATGGCTATGGGTCATTCCAATGTTTTTTTTTTCAGATCGGCTACGCGACCATATCAGCGATTTAGCTGGAGATTTTTTTCCTAATAGTAGGTGCACAAAAACCAGATTGGTTGTATTTTTGTTGTATTTTGTTGCCTTTTTTTTGTATTATTGGCTGTACCTGTCCAAATCTTACACGATGTTTTTGAAAACCAATATAAATTAAATGGTAATTTTAAATTAACTACAGATAAATTCAATAGAAAAATTGAACATCTAAAATCAGAGCAAAAGTGTGAAACTCCTGTTTTGAACGAAGATAGAATCGAAACCGACAACAATAACAATGCTTTGCAACATAGCGATCCTTGGTTGATTAATCTATCCAGTTCTATTATTCTAAACCTACTCGCATTTCCAATACTTACAGAATTATTGCAAAAAAGATCAAAACAACGGATTATTTTTTAAACAATAACTGAGCAAGTAAGTGTAGCGTTACTGTTAGGTTGGACAGACAGGGATACATTATTAAAGTTGATAGCTTGCTTGATTATCTAATACTTACGGACAGATCAATTTCGATCCTTTACAAAATTATAAAAAGAGACATTCAAACTAATCCTTATGTGAGAAATAACTAAGTTCCTCAGTCCTAATCTTAGAAGAAAGGATCTTATTACAGACAATTCCAGTATCGCCAGATTTTATGGTCTTCCTAAGATTCATAAACGAGACTACTCTCAAAAACCTGTTGTCTCTTCTAATGATACTCCTATGTATTTTTTAGCTAAAACTCGTATTAAGATTATTTCTGATTCTTGACCCACTTTGCTCTAACGTACCTTCGGATCTTGTTCTTAAAGGTATTGAAGACAGATGGAAATATATAGACAACAAGACTAAACTCTCATTAGATGAATTTAAGAAAGGTATCTCGAAATGAATGACTTAGGAAAATTAGGTTTCCAACTTCCGGTTTAATTTCGCTACGTAGTCGATACCTTCCTTATCCTTCCTAAAGATACAATTGATTCCATGTAATATCACAATTTAACTCATACCAAAGCAGATTGCAATTCACTTATGAAATTGAAAACAACACATCCATTAGTTTTTTGAACCTGCAACTTATTGAAGGTGACAATTACTGTATTATTACGAACTGCTTTCGGAAAGCGACATATTCCGAAAGATTTCTTAATTATATGTCTAATCAGCCTATCCAACATAAAATAGGGATCATTAAAAACCTTGTTGATGCTACTATCCTTCTTTCTGACAAGTCTATCCACCTCGATAACATAAAGATTATTAGAACATTTGTCTAAATTTTCAAACCATTGTAATTGATAGAATTGTTTCGATTTGAAAGCGTTTAAATATCTTACATCCTCTATTAATTCAACATTATTGATGTCAAGTGCTGTACAGACGCAAAAAGAATCTTACTTGAATACAACAATGTTCGCGCACATCGCGCACAGATCGGCTTGAGAGCTGTCTCTCTTACGACAAAAAGGTGTACAATAGGTTGCTATCTATTGCCTATTAATGAACCCACAATAACCGTTCTTTCCATTGGCCGGAGAGTTGAATGGCTCAATGCGAGCCTTGTGTGATTGTACTAGCGTAAATGATTGTTAGTGTAATTATAAGTTTAGGTGTGGAATCAAGGCGGAGCTGCTAATTTGTACACTCAAATCAAAATGGAACGCGACGCCAAAACTGAATTTCATCGTTTAGCAATACCTAAGTTCGGTACCGTAGGTGTGAAATCGATGTCCTGTGGCGATATAAATGCGATATTATAAATCCAATCACACGAAACTTCCTAGATCGAAGACCCCGACCGAGTTATTGAAAAAAACTTAACTTTAATCTACCGTCGCTTTCATGAACTATTGGTTCACGGCGTTTGTTGATTGAATAAAAAAAATAGAATTGGATCATATTTAGAGGATTTTAGTTTAAAATTGGAAATCGGAAGGTCCGAAAATGAAAGGTTTTTGTTTTCAATAATCTCAAATTGGAAAGCGTTCAATCAAGAAGCCCTTCATACATATTTCAATTTGGATTTGCGGTTCTTTAAAGCTATAACAAATATTTTTGGGCTTACAACAATTTTCGTCGAGTCACTGATGAAATTGCTTTGATGAAAAATACGTACTGAATCACTATTCTGCTGATTGAACTGAAAGTAATAGTTTCAATAAATCTATTTAAATAAATTTATTTTCGAATACATGCGTATGTATTCAATCATGTTTTCCATTGACTGAATTTCTGTTTATTTTAATTTTAATAGAGGTAGATTTTTGAAAATGAAAAATATTCTTCCACTCCATTTTTTATTTTGTGTCATATTCGAAGTTTTCCGTAAGTGGTCGTCCATAAGCGACGTTACCAATTTTAGGGGGGTAGGGGGTCTCGTAAAAAACAACTATTTTTAAAAGGGGTTAGAGGGAAGGGAGTCAGTGGAAGTAAAGTTACAAAGTTAGATAATGTTTAATGCGTTTCCCGATGATAAATTTTAAAAAAGTTTTCGAATTTCGCGAAGGATGCCTCTGCAACGGTACAGTTCAATGATAATTAAATAGGTTTGAGAATAACTTTCATATTTCGAACTGCACCCTCTATGCTTTTAGAAATTCTATTATTTGATTGAAAATTCAAATGTTGAAGATTCATGCATCAACGTTTTGATACCCCCTAAGTCTGAAAAAACGATTTTCACGAAGGTGTCTGTCTCAGAGTAATTCCTTGTGTTGTCTTTTCTGCCTTATTTATTATATTTTTCGGTCAATAATTTTGTTGTTTCTTAACACGGCATTTGGGAAAACGATTCTTTATTTGAAAATAAATAAATTTCCGATCGTATTATGGTCCTGAGTTTTTACGGGGCTCCGATGCAGTGAAAGAAACAATTTTTTATCATTCACTTACTATTTATTTCATTACTGTTGTCGATGCTTTGACCTCTAGTTTTGAAAAGTCCGTACACAAATGAGGGGGAAGTACAAAGGCGATTAAGATGACGATTAATTAACGATTAAGATGTAAAAGAAGCTACATTATGTTTTAAATTTTTTGAAATATTTTACAAATTTCTGAATATCTCTTAAAAATAACTCGACTTCTTTAGAAAATTTTACAATCTTGCAAAATTGAAAATCATTAAAAATTTTCCATGAATGTTAAGAAAAATTTGTTATTTTTTTAAAAACTTTCTAAATTATCAATAAATTTCAAGTTTCGCTTTAGATTTATTGTAATTTTTCGAAATTGTAAATTATTTTTCAAGAATTTCAAGTTTCCATCTCACAGTTTTTAAGATATTAACATAGAAACACGCTTAAACTTTTTTTTCCAGAAAAGGATTTCTGGTCTCGTTCTTGGTAGCTTTTTTTGTACTTGGACGAGAGTCGCTACCTCGAATCTTGATGTTTTGAAATATTTTTCACTTTTCGTTTAGAAATCATTTCTTAAAATTAAAAATAACTTGAAATTTTCACACGAATCTTAAGAAAAATTTTTTATTCTTTGAAACCTTATATCAAATTTTATAAAAAGTTAAAAATTTTTTTTCTAATTTTTTTCTTCGAGATTTAAGTTATTTTCGATTCTTTTGAAAGCTTCTAAAACTTCTCAATATCTCCTGAAATAATTAAATTTTTTGAACATTTTTTAAAATCCTGAAAAATTAATTAATCATCTTGAAATCTTCCAGATTCCTTTTTAAATATATTTTGAAATCTTCAAAACCTAAAATTAATTTTTTCAAATAAATCCTAAATGATCCTGAATGATCTAAGTTTTTTTCTCTCCATAATTTATTTTTTCTCATCTCTTTAAATGTGTGAAGAAGATTACAAATCATACTGTGAAACTTCGATTATTCTAACTTTTTTCGGCCCCAACTGAAACTCTTACTTTACGCGCTAAATAGAGGTTTGGAATTTTTCAGCAACAAGCTCACAAAGTTTTTATTTAATTTTTGTTCAATGTTAACTTTTTTTGGTTGAAAATTCAACTAATTTTGTAGGATATTATACTATCTGGTATTCGTCTGTTTGGCTTTAAAACTCAACAAATATGTTAAAAATTCGTCTTTTTGGTTGACAGTTTATTTAGTTGGTTAAAAATCCATCTTTTTTGGTAGAAAATTAAACTACTTGGTTAAAAGTTGAACTATCTCGTTGAAATTTTCTTCTCTTTAAGATTCACTTGTTTGGTTAAAAATTCAATTAATTTGTTAAAAATTCATTTTGCATTTTGTAGAGAGATAATTTTTTATTTGAAAATTTACCTATATTATTTTTGGTTAAAAGAATATTCTTTATAAGTTGAAAATTCAACAATTTGCTAGATTCATCATTTTGGTTGAGGATTTAACTATTTTGTTGAAAAATCGTATTTTTTGGTTGTACTTATCTAGTTGAAAATTCTTTTTTTTTTTGTTGAAAATTATTTTTTTATCCTGAGAATTCAGCGATTCTATTTTTGGTTGAAAATTCATCTTTTTTTATTCAAAATTCACGTTTTTCCGTTTAAAAGTCAACTGTTTTCTAAAAAATTCGACCTTTTTCTTAAAAACTTGACTTTGTTGAACATTCGTCTTTTTGGGTAAAAATAAATCCTTGTTGAAATTTTATCTATTTGGTTGAGGACTCAACTAACTTGATAAAAATTTCTTCTTTTTTTTCGTTGAATGAAACTGGTTGGAAATGTGTTTTTTTGGTTGACAGTAATTTTTCAAATTGTTAATTTAACTATTCTATTTTTGATCGAAAACTTATCTTTTTCAGTTGAAAATTCAACTTTTTGGTTAAAAATTTAATTATTTTGTTAAAATTTCAACTATTTTCATATTTTTTGGTAGAAAATTCATCTTGTATGGGGAAAAGGCATTTTTCTCGGATATAAAATTCACTTTTTGTGGAAAATGCAAATGTCTTCGAAAAATTTGTCTGTTTGGATTGGTAATTTAAATATTTGATTCAAAGTTGAACTCCTTGATTAAAAATTTGTTTCTTTTACTTGAAAGTTCATTTATGTGATTGTTAATGCAATAATTTGGTTAAAACTCATTATTATTTTTTTTTTTTGAAAATTCGTCTTCTTGGGTTAAAACTTCATACTGAATTCAATATGGTACCTATACATTAACTTAATTCAAAATAATTTATTCCCCTCCTTTTATGAAAATCACCCCATTTCCCCTGTTTAGAGAGTAACTTGGTGTCTGTAGTCTGATATTTCAATATTTTTAATTATTCTTGATTCATTAAATTTCCTATAATATAACCTAAACGGGTCTCGAAACTCCTGCTTTGCTAATATCAACGAAATTCAATCTGGAACCTTGGGCCTTGATAGCGCAGAATTAAGGGGCGTTGACGAATAAAAAGTATAGAGGAGAGATGACATCGTTTTCTTGATTGTTGGCTAAGCGGAAGTGAGTTGGCTGGGTAAATGGTGGATTTTTTTCTTAGGTGGAAGTACGAAGCCACATTCAGGGTAATGGACAATCGATGACGGGAGTATGACAGAAGGAGGAGTCACTTGGCTGAGAGAGTGTGGTAGATAGAGTGTGGTATTGAATGTCAGGGGCGGGTGAGGGGGAGGGTGAGGAGTCTTGAAATTACAAGGCATTTGCACGACATGCAATCAAGGGGACATGGACAGACAGTCAGTACGTTGCGCCTTCGGCGAAACCACCTTCTTCATTTGGCGAACGACCTCCGATAATTATTAGATACCATGGCTGGCATACCTCGAGATCTTCTGCCCCGGGCCACTAGGCAGCGTCATCCATCCAGCTTTCGTGGATTATCCACCTCATAAGAGAAGCCTTCGAGGCTCCCCCTAAATCAGAAATCGCATCTCAAACTGAAAAAAACTCGTTAGATCTTGGATTGCGTGCAAGATCAAGATTTCCAAGGAATCGCTCCTTCTACTAAAATGTGGGAGGTTGAGATGGCGAAATCACGCGCTTTGCGCTCGATAATGAATTTAACTCACGCTACGCGCTCAGATACTTTCGCGCTCGGCTTAGCTCACAATATATTGCAAAGTATAAAAGCTTACTTGCAAATATTACAAAACTTTCGAAACCTCTACTTTTAAAGAGATTCTTAAATTTGTTTTGATTTTATATTAAAAAGAAAATTAATTTACCTGCAGCTAAATTATCATAACAATGCTCGTGCTTTAGGATCGATATTTTATGTGTATTTACGTAATTCTCTAATCAATTATATAATCCAGGGTTGCTGCATTTCAGAGAATTTCAGAAAGTCAGAGAAAATTGGAGGGGTCAGGGAATTTTCGATAAACTGTAGTTGGAGTTAATTTTAGGATTTTGTTGAAAATTCAACAATTTCGTTAAAAAGTGTTTCTTTTTGGTTGGTTGGAAGTTTAACTTTTTTTTGGAAAATTCGTCATTTTATGTTGAAAATTCATCTGTTGTGGTAGAAATTATATCTTTTTTAGATAAAAATTACAACTGTTTGGTTGAAATTTGATCTGCTTTGGTTGAAAGCAACTGTTCTTGGTATATAAAAAAATAATTTTTCTTTTTGGTTGAAATATCAACTATTTTATTTTTCATTGAGAATTAATCTTTTTTAATTGAAAATTCAACTGCTTAGTTGAAAGTGGCACTATTTTGATAAAAAGTCATTTTTTTGGTTGATGATCCATCACTTTAGTTGAAAAACCTTTTTTTTTGGTTCAAAATTTATCTATTTCGTTCAAATTGTTTTTGTTGAAAATTTATTTTTTTTTTAACTGAAAATTGAACTATTCTATTTTTGGTTGAAAATTGTACTTTTTTATTTGAAAATTCATATATTTTGATGAAAATTTGTTGTTTCTTTTTTTTGTAGAAAATTCATCTTTTGCGTTAAAAATTTAACCATTTGGTTAAAAATTCATTTCTTTGGTTGAAAATTCAGTTTTTTTTATTTGTTTTTTATTTTTTGTTGAAAATTAATTTTTTAAACTGAAAATGTAACGCATCCATTTCTACTAGGGAATTTATCTTTTTCAGTTGAAAATTCGTTTATTTTGTTGAAAACAAGTCTTTTTTCTGTCGTTAAAAATTCAATTATTTTCGTTGAAATATCATATTTTTGGGTTGAAAACTCAACTGTTTTATTTTGTCTACTTATTTGAAATTTCACCTTTTTTTTATTGAAAATTCGTATTTTTTGGTTTAATTCAGCTGTCTTTGAGTGAAAATTGAAATATTTTTTGGTGGAAATATAAACTAATACTCCTTTTACTGAGAATTATTTATTTATCGAAGATTCATTCGTTTGTTTGAAAATTTAATTATTTTGGTGAAAATTCATTTTTTTTCTTAGATGAAAATGATGACCCCTTCTCAAATCCCGTATTACTGTTGCCACTAAAAGTGTTAATAATAAATTTAGAAACAAACCTTTTTTTGCATTAACATTATTGCTCATTTGGGTATAAGATTGTTTTTATACCTGAAATAAAAGTTAAGAATGGTCAGGCAAAATAAAAAAAAAATTCAGGAAAAAGTCAGGGAAAGTCGGAGAATTTTAAAATTGGAATTTTGTTGCAACCCTGTAATCACAAAAATTAAAATTTTTGAATTGTTAATAGAATTTCCAATGTTTAAAAGAAAAATGAACCGACATAACCCCCTACACTAGCCCTAGCCGACTGCACCCTGTACTCTACCCAACTTTACAACGTACCCTTGTCGACTTTACCTTGTACCCTACCGGCTACCCGACTTTATCCCGCAGCCTAGCCGATTTTACCCCATACCCTAGCCGACTATACCCCGTACCCTTGCCGACTTTACGCCGCACTCTAGCCTACTTTACCCATGCACTCTAAGCGACTTAACACCGTCCCCTAACCGACTTAAACCATAACCCTAACCGACTTTACCCTGTATCATAGCTGATTTTACCCCGTACTGTAACCGACTCAAGCCCGTACCATACCCGAGCTTACCCCTTATCCTTGTCGACTTTAACTCGTATCCTACCTGAAATTACCGCGTATCCTAACTGACTTAAGCCTCTATCCTACCGGACTTTACCCTTTACCCTTGTCGAATTTACCTATTACCCTTCCTGACTTTACACCGTATCCTAGCTGACCTTATCTCGCACTGGACATACTGTAGCTGACTGAAGCCCGTCCCCTACCCGAGTTCACCCCTTACCCTTGTCGACTTTACCTCGTACTCTTCAGGACTTTATCTCGGACCCTATCTGACTTAGGCCCGCTTCCTAGCCGACTTTACCCTGTACCCTAGCCGAATTTACCCCTTACCTAAACCGAATTTACCCATGTACCGTGACGGACATAACCTCGTATCCTACACGACTTTACACAGTACTCTAGCCGACTTGAGCCCGTATCCTACCCGACTTCACCTCTCACCCTTGTCGACTTTACCTCGTGTCCTACGCGACTTTACCCCGTATCCTACCCGGCTGTACCTTTTGCACTAGCCGAAATTGCTCCATACTGTAGCCGACTTTACCTCGTACCTGAGTTGATTTCACTGCGTACAATAGCCAACTTCACCTTATACCCTAGCCGACTTTAACTCGTACCCTAGCCGACTTTATCTCATACCCTACCTGACTTTACCCAGTACCCTAACCGACTTTACCCACGCACCCTAACTGACATTACCCATGTACCCCACCCGTCTTTACATAGTACTCTAGCCGTAATTACCCCGTACCCTACCCGACTTAACCTTTTATCCTGAATATCTTAATCCCGTACCTTACTATCCTTGAATACTTCACCCTGTACCCTAGCCGACATTACCTCGTACTCTAACCAACTTCACCTCGTACCTGAGCCGACTTTACCGAGTATCCCAGCTGACTTTACCTTATACCCTAGCCAACTTTACCCCATATCCTAGCCGACTTTACCTCGTACCTCAGCTAACTTTACCCTGCACCCTAACCGACTTTACCCACTCACCCTAACTGACTTTACCCATGCACCCTATCCGAATTTACCTCGTACCCAGCGGATTTTACCCCGCACCATATCCGAATTTACCTCGTACCGTAGCCATCTTTACCCTTTACCATACCCGAAGTTACCCTGCACCCTAACTGACTTTACCCCAATCTTAAATAACTTTACCCCGTATACTAGGGGTGAAGCGGAAGTAAGGGAAGTGACTTAATAATGTATTAATAGGCTACGAAAACCTTTTTTGTAGGCTCATAGCATCTACTTTGGCCAACCTTTTAATTCATTATAACTTCAAAACACAATCTTTTTAATTGGCCTAACAATTTTAGGTTTCATGTCTACATCTTAACTTCATAGTAAATTTCATTTTTAAAAATAAATGTCAAATAATTTGCATATTCACAAGTTTATTATTTTATGTATTTTTCTATGAAAGTTCTAGGCTTACCAAAAATATGTGTGCCACGTTCACTGATCGTTAGTACAAAATTATGTAATTTTCACATTAATATTCTTTATAATGATTGAATGGAAAATGTAGAAAACTCCTCTTTTTACACAGGATACTGCTAGAAGTTAAAATTCGAAGAAAATACAAATTTTTAATCCTGAACAAGTTCAGTAAAAACATTCATATTGACTTAATTTACATTTTGTCTGGTGAACTGATAATTTTAATAAAGAAAAAGTGTTCCCGGAGGCGTCTGGAAAAATACGGGATTTAATATCAAGCAGCCGGGTTAGCATAACCTCCTGTGTCATTACGCACCTGTAGAATGTAGATGGTCCTCGATTCTCAAAAAAATGTTTATGCTTCGGGATAAAATTGCCTCATAAAAAACCACCAAAGAAAAATGCATGCAAAAATGAATGCGAGCCGCATCTGGCATTGACGTGAATATGAGCCTTTTATTACAAGCGATATAATTATATAAATCGCTTTGAAGAAGACCCAATTTCTTGAAAAATATGGTTAGCATCAGTGTATTATCTAAATCTAAAAGCATTTATGTAAATCAGCTTCGACTCCCATTATTTCTGCTCCTATAAAAATTCCTCTCAAGGAATTCCCTCTAAGATTCGCGTTCCAAACTTGGACAGGTTCCTTCAAATTTAATAATAAAATTACAGGTAAATAAGTCGAAAATTAGGTTGAATTAAAGATAATTTTTTAGTTGTTATATTGTAGACTTTATTCTTCAAAGATCAAGGACACGGGTGCGCAAATTAAACACTCATGCAGTTTATCGCACACATCCTGACTCGCTGATCACAATATTTACATAGAAATGCAGGGTTAGAAGATTATACGACGATATGAAACAAAATGATATATGTTGCTACAAAAAGGGTTTATTTGGCTATTAAAGGAAAGTGGATTCATAACCACAATTAGGCAAAGTGAGGGTTGAATGACAGAGTAGTTGAAAATAATGATCGTATTCCGCTATACCTGATGGCGAAATAATTACTAGGATAGAAAATGGGTAAACGCTGGTTGGTAACCCGGGGTGGTTTAAGTTTAATTACGCAGTCAAGTAAAGTTTAATCTTCCCATGAAAGCTCAAGATGTATCGTAAACCCTCTCTGAATAGTTCTTCCACATTGGGATTATAAAAACATAAATTTCCAATTTACTTATATAAATTTATTTAAATCTTGTTAAACTATGGTTATTACTTTTCTATTATAAATAACAAATATATTGCTCTTGTTCAGCCATGCTTCAAATGGCACAATTGACTAATCTCATGTACTGAGACCCACGCGGTTGATAAGCTTATGCAATTACCTTTAATATCACATAATTCTGTTATTAAATATAGTTCAGGAAAATTACGTAACAAATGGCACTAAAATTAATTTGCAGTAATTATCAACCTTAAAGGGTACCGTATAATAAAAACATTTAAAAAAATAGATTTTGTAATATTTTCTAACATAATTATGTGCAAATAATATTCATTCTCCCAATTAATTTTTTTGGATATTAAAATAATGTCTTTTAGGACAGATTTTCAATTTTAAGTCATATTCGGGCGCTTTCAATTTTTTCAAATATATTGTAACGAAAACATAAAAACTCTCGATATTTCGACAGCGCATGGTTGCACAATTACTATTTCCACTTTTGGAAGATTTACATCTTCCTAGGATGAACAAGGAACATTTCAGAAAATTTTTCAAAATTTGGGGTGGGCTAAAAATGACAATTTTCTTATATTGGCCTATAAATCACTATGGATCTGGAAATCAATCTTTTTCTTTTAACAGGGAATGTTTCAGAATATTTTCTAAATTTCGGGTTGCGAGAAAAATCATAATTTTCTTATATTAGGCTATAAACCACTTTGGATCTGAAAATGATAATTTTTTTATTCAAAAAGTGTTTCTTTACATTGACGCAGTTTCTATTTCCACTTCTGGAAGTTTCAAAACTTTTTGGGCCCAATAAGGAATGGTTTAGAATATTTTAAAATTTCAGGGTGGGAGAAAAATTCCAATTTCCTTATTTTAGCCTATAAATCACTATATATCTGAAATTTTTTGTTAGTCAAAGTGTTTCTTTGGATTTACCCAGTCCCTATTCCCACTTCTGGAAGATTTGCAATTTCCTAGGACTAACAGGGAATGTTTTAGACAATTTGGAAATTTAGGAGTGGGAGAAAAAATTCAAATTTTCCTATATTGGACAATAAATTGACCTATGGATTTGAAATACAATTTTTTTCTTAAAAAAAATGTTTTTTTAGATTTACACAATTACTGTACCCATTTCTGAGGTTTTTACAATTTTATAGGACCAGCAAGGAATGTTTGAGAAACTTTTGAAATTTTTCGCTGGGAAAATATTCAAATTTTCCTATATTGTCCTACAGAACACTATGGATCTGAAAATGATCTTTTTCTCTTCCAGAGAAAAATTCCAATTTGCCTATATTGGACAATAAATTCATCTATGGATCTGAAAATTAATTTTTTCTTCTTTCAAAAAGTGTTTTTTTTTTCTTCAGATTTTCACAGTTCCTGTTTCCATTCCTAAAAGTTTACAACTATCTAGGACCAGAAAGGAACTTTTTAGAAAATTTTGAAATTTCTCGGTGGGAAAAACATTTCAATTTTCCTGTATTGCCTATATTTGTACTTAGAGTGAGGTAATATAATTAATGAAAGTCAAACATACTTAAAAAAAAACTATTATTGTTCATAACCATCTTCTCCTATATTAATGATAGAATATTGCGTTTTTTTCTGAAATTTTTAACCTTGCGTTGGCTTTTTAATTATTAACAAATAATTAATAAACATTTGAGATAATAATTTTTTGAACAATCTTTCTCTTTTTTGTGAATATATTTTTCAGAAATAAAAAAAATATTTGTGAAATTGATATAATTAATTAATTATATAATTTAGATCTTTTTCATCTCTATATATGTATATTACCATCGATGACAACGTATTTGCTTCAGGGAATGAGGAGGGGGGCTGATAGTAAAATATGTGCAATTCCAAATTTTTCTTTCTTTTTCTTTGTTTTTATCTCTACTGTAAGATGGTCTTTTTGTTTAAATTCATATTTTAAAAAAATTGGCAAAAGAGTATATATAATTTGCTCTGAAAAAATGTAATACTATTTGAAAACCAATCATGTTGATGTTCATTTAATATTTGTTCATAACTAACAAGTCAAAGCAAAACGGAAGATTTCAGACAAAAGCGCAACTGTCTAGCATAAAGCTGAAAGATGATAATTAGAAACAGTAACAATTTGTTTGAACAATTAAGTTTGTCAAATTGCATTAATAATTACCTTACCCTAATTGAAAAGTGGACAAAAAGTGGAATATTATGAAAAAATGCAACCTTCTAGCATTATTCTAAGAGAATATTGTGGCTAATAATGACAAATTCTTGAAACAATTATTTATGTTAAAGTTTATTTATTATTGGCTCGCTCTAACTAAAAAGTCGATAATAAGTTGAAAAATTCAGAAAAACAGCGAATTTCTAACTCTAGCTTAAGAGAAAATTGCTAAAAACAATAATAAATGATTAGAAAACTTTATAATAACTCATGAAATACAATTTTTCACTTACGGGGTTTCTTTGGGACCCTATAAACCAGACTTATGGGGCTGATATTTAAAAAATAAGTTTTGATTTGTATTCTGCGACGAATTGTGAAAAGAAATGCTGTGTTTCAACTCTTTTCACTTATTATTGACGATTTTGAATAAAATTTACAAAAACGTGTTTTTTTCTTTGAAATACGCGTAAAACTTTATGGGGCTTGATGAACCTCCAAATATCATTTTTTTCTAAAACAAAAAAAGATGCATTAATTTTTGTGTGGATTCGAAAAAATTTCCGGACGATATGCAATGAAATAAACAAAAATTTGGACCACCCTACAGTACGTAGAGTACATCCTTGAAAACACTTCAAATTTATAATTGTTACACTATAAACACCTCAATTCACAGAAAAACTTCAAGCTTTTTTTTATAACAAATTGGATAAAAACACTGAATTCAATTGACTACTGTATTGAAAATTACAAAACACGTTTTTATCCTATTTTAAGACAAAAAAAGCTTGGGATTCTCTCAGTTTTGAAGGTTTGAATCGGAAAATTTGAATGACAGGGCGAAAGTTTCGAAAACCGGAATTTTTTGCTGAATTAGAGTGGCTACCCTGTTTTTGCATGAATGAGCTACTTTTAATTTTTGTTGTGCCATAGTTTTTCACATTTTCGATATATTGGAAGGAGTGATGGATAGGGCAGATCCTTCGTCAGCTGTCCAACAGAGCATGGAGTCGAGACGGTTTGGACAGACTGAGTCGAGGGTTAATCACTCATCAGCATAATTTTCTCTCTCTTTCTCAATCCTTTATCTCCTTCCTTTCCTCTCATCATTCCACAAAAGCCCTTTGCAAAGCGCAACCAGCCAGCCGGTCATCGAGTATCTTCCGCTAGGTTTGGTACACCTTACACTCACCCCAACCGCAGCCTGGACGGGATTTCCCCCTGCCTGCCAATGCGGTCCTTTGGTTCGCTGATAGGTATGTCTACGCCCATTCGATTGAACACATATAGGATCGATCCCAATTATTAAATCTATACCTTGCCCGTGATCCGACAAGGGAATCATCGTGCATCAGTTACGCTCTTACCCATCAAAGGCGAGATGTAAATGACGTCAAGTACCAATTGGTATTATTGGATTAATCAGCTCTTATCCATGTGTTATTGCTTTATTTAGCATCTTATAAAATTTTACAGATAATCTCACTAGAGCTAAATTTTAAGTTTAAAACCTACAGATACGTATGCAATTAAAAAAAAGGTTAAATTCATCTTGCTTCAAATACCTTACCCCTCTCCAAGGGGGAATTTACTGTTCAAAAAGCTGAACCGAGTAATCCCTATTACGCCTTATAACGCATTATTACGCTGGCAGGGTAGGAGCCATTGCCAGAAGTAAAAATATAACAAATAAAGCTGAAATTGGGATATATAATTCTACACTTGCACCCACTGTGCTGTACGGTAGCAAGACCTGGGCCTACCAAGAAGCTGCAACTTAACTCAAATAACAATAGTAAATTAAAGCAAACTTTCCAAGTGTTTTATTTTGCTAACAATTATTATTTTTATGAACAATGAATAGTTCTAAAAATAGTTAAAATTAAACTTGAGATTAAACTGGTTACAACTAAATAAATGAAATGAACATTTCTTAGTGGAAAAAATTGTTTTTCCTTAATATACCGTATTTATACGTATATAAGCCGCACCCCGATTTTCAATCTCGAAAACCTCCAAAAAAATGTGCGGCTTATTTGCGCGTAAATACGGTAATTCTATACTTGCACCTACTGTGCTGTACGAGTGTACGGTAGCAAGACCTGGACCTACCAATAAACCGCAACTAAACTCATATAACATTCATAAATTACAAAAAAAAAACGTTCAGATTGTTTCATTTTGTTAACAGTTATTATTGTTATGAAGAATAAATGTTTCTCAAAATAGTTCAAGTTGAACTCGAGATTGAAATACTTACAACTAAATAAATGAAATTAACATTTCTTAGTGAAAAAGAAATCATTTTTTCTATTATAACGTATTTACACGCATATAAGCCGCACACGATTATAAGCCGCACCCCGATTTTCAAACTCCAAAAAACTAAAAAAAGGTGCAGTTTATATGCGCGTAAATATGGTTATTCTATACTTGCACCCACTGTGCTGTACGGCAGCAAGACCTGGACCTACAAAGAAACCGCAACTAAACTCGAATAAAATTAATAAATCAGAGCAAACTTTCCAAATGTTTCATTTTGTTAACAACTATTATTGTTATGAACAGAAAATGGTTCTCAAAATAGTTATAATCAAACTAGAGATTAAACTACTTACAACTAAACAAATGAAATTAACATTTCTTAGTAAAAAAAAACATTTTTTCTAATATACCGTATATACATGCATATGAGCCGCGCACGATTATAAGCCGCATCTTGATTTTCAAGCCCCAAAAAGCGAACAAAAGGTGCGGCTTATATACGCCTAAATACGGTAATTCCATACTTGCACCTACTGTGCTGTACGAGTGTACGATAGCAAGACCTGGGCCTACAAAGAAACCGCAAATAAGCACAAATAACATTCGTAAATTTAAAAACAAAACTTTCAAAGTGTTTCATTTTGTTAACAATTATTATTGTCATGAACAATAAATGTTTCTCAAAATAGTTCAAATTGTACTCGAGATTAAACTGCTTACAACTAAATAAATGAAATGAAAATTTCTTAGTGTAAAAAAAATTATTTTTTCTGATATACCATATTTACACGCATATGAGCCGCACACGATTATAAGCCACACCCCGATTTTCAAGTTCCAAAGAACCAAAAAAAGGTGCAGCTTATATGCGCGTAAATACGGTAATTCTATACTTGCACCCACTGTGCTATACGGTAGCAAAACCTGGACCTACAAAGAAACAGCAACTAAACTCAAATAACATTCATACATTTAAAAACAAAACTTTTAAAGTATTTCGCTTTGTTAACAATTATTATTGTTATGGACAATGAATGGTTCTCAAAGTAGTTAAAACCAAGCTCGAGATTGAACTGCTTACAACTAAATAAATGAAATGAACATTTCTAAGTGAAAGAAATTATTTTTTTGTAATAGTATGTATTTACACGCATATGAGCCGCAAACGATTATAAGCCGCACCCCGATTTTCAAGTTCCAAAGAACCAAAAAAAGGTGCAGCTTACATGCGCGTAAATACGGTAATTGTATACCTGCACCCACTGTGCTATACGGTAGCAAGACCTGGACCTACAAAGAAACCGCAACTAAACTCAAATAACATTCCTAAATTTAAAAACAAAACTTTCAAAGTGTTTCGTTTTGTTAACAATTATTATTGTTACTGACAATAAATGGTTCTCAAAATAGTTAAAACCAAATTCGAGTTTAAACTGCTTACAAGTAAATAAATGAAATGAACATTTCTTAGTGAAAAAAAATATTATTTTTTGTAATAGTACGTATTTACACGCATATCAGCCGCACACGATTATAAGCCGCACCTCGATTTTCAAGTTCCAAAGAACCAAAAAAAAGTGCAGCTTATATGCGCGTAAATACGGTAATTCTATACTTGCACCCACTGTTTTGTACTGTAGAAAGACCTGGACCTACCAAGAAACCCCAACTAAACTCAGATTTCGTTAACAATTATTATTGTCATGAGCGATAAATGGTTCTCAAAATAGTTAAAATGAAACTCGAGGTTAAAATACTTACAGCTAAATAAATGAAATGAACATTTCTTAGTGGCAACAAATTATTTTTCCTGTCAAATCTTCTTGAAAGATATCTTGCGAACTAGTTAATATTAATTTTCGATCAAGATTTCACGTTATAAAAAATATTTAATAAGGTTAACATTACCACAATTACAATTTTTAAACAAACCACCGTGGGAAATATACTTATTAGGGATGCTTATTAATTTATTTACTTTTTAAAAGGTGATTTTTCGCTTGAGGTACATAAAACGTTCATTAATTACACCGAATTCCGATACAAGAGTTAATAATTTATGAAAATTGCGTAGCCAGCTATTTTAAAAATGATTTTAGGTAATTATACATTTTATACGTTTTTCTATGTAGGAGGAATGCTTCATGTTACGTTTGCCAATACCAATATCAGGGCGCTATTAAATAGAGGCGATAAAAAGCTGTGCATTTTTTAAGCAATTTGTTTATTTAAAATTATAACTTAGATGTAATTAATCTTGATTAGCATTCAAAAAGTTTTAATGAGAAAAATCATTTTTTCCCACGATAAATGTTCATTTGTGCCATTTATTTATACTATTTGTTATAAACAATAAAAATGGTTAAATTTTCGCTAAATTTCTTCTTACAATATCACTTAGCACCTACAATAGCATTTACACACGTGTAGAAATTTATCGGGGAACCATTCGGTGATCATGGGAAACTTATGTAATCAATAAAATACTGGACTTAAAACCTATGTGCTTTCTAGAAATTCTTAAAAAAAAAAAGGTTTTGTTATAATTTCTGCTTTAAATGTAATTTTTCTACTATTTAATTAAATATATTTTCTTTAAGTAGGAAAAATAAGTTTTAAGCATCATTCTATATTGTAAAATAACGTTTTGAATTGATTATGTTAGTTTTATAATTGATTTGATAGATTTAAGGTATCATCAATAATTAATTAAGGCACATTTACATGATTCTAGGCTCCACTATATTGATAAAAATCATTTTTAGTTCCATCAGATTAGTCATTAAACATTTGTATTGTGTGAAAAGTAGGAAAAAGAGTTATTTTATCATTCACTGTGGAGTAAAATAACTTACAAATAAAATAGATAAACTTTTTCAATAGTATACACGTTGATTTCTCATGGATTATTCTACAATAAACCTTGTAGCTGTTCTTCGTACTTTGCATTAATAAAGAGATTTAACTATCTTATTTATAAGTTATTTTACTCAATAGCGAATTATAAAATCACTTTTTTTGCTCACATATTTTGACACAATATAACTAATGTTTAATAAATAACGCGATTATTGATTATAGAGTGAAAGTACTGAAATTAAAAGAATCGTTTGGAAAAATAGGTTAATATCTTTTGTTTATTATTGGTTTTGAAAATTGATAAGAATTTATTTAAAAAATGGTTGTATGTATAGTTTATACTAGTAAACAATAATGAAATATGAGAAATTTAAAAAAATTTGTTCTATCAAGTATTTGTGAAAATGTGAGAAAAAGCATGTTCTTTTAATGGAGAATTACGAGAAGAAATTTTTTCATGAAAGCAAAATATTTGAAAAATATTTTTCAATTCAATCTGAAAAAATGTCATGCTTGACATATTCAATTTTTTCTAAAAAAGAGTGCATTTGACTCAATTTAAAAAAAACATACTTTTTGCCCATTTTCAAAAAATTCTAAGTTTAACATAGAATTCTTTCTAGTTTCTTATCATTATTATTGTTCACTAGCATAAAATTTGCATTACATTTTTATTTTAATTATTATTTTCACAACAATTTTTTTTTCATACGATTGATTTCAAGCACATCTATAGGTTTTATTATTTTTTTCTCTAAAAGAACATTTCAAAGCATCAAATTAATTAAGATTAAACATGGAAAATAACCACGAAGGAGCTTTACAAATCAATTGGAACCTCAAAAAAAATTCGGGTAATCACATTGACACGGAGCTACTAGTGTGCACTTCATATTTTAGAGACTTAAAATATGTTCAAAATAGAAAAATTACAATAGCTAAAAAAAAAATTTCGTCGGAAACCTTTGGCAATCTATATTTTCTTTACTAAAAAAATAAGAAGCCAAACTTTGAAAAAAAAAAACGATGATGGTCTGGTTTGTGTGAGCCCGGCGTGGAATCCGCCTCCGGTCAAATTAAAAAATATTTTACATCAAACAAGAATTCCTTATCTCACAATTTACATGATGGTACACCTGACATAGAGAAAAATTGTTATTTCAATAACTTAGTTTCTGAAATTGATAACTAATGTTTCAGAAGATAGCTCCCCATTATAACGCATACCAACCACTTTCCGTTTATTTTAACGAAAATATATATCACACATCATTTGCCTAAAAGATAAATATCTCAGCACGTAATTATGCCTATTAAAAGTTCTAAAGTGCATACAAAATGGTATTTGATAGGGGAGTTCAGTTTGAGAAATCTGTCTCGCGCCACACTGTCGTTTCTATGCGGTCATTAGGGCCACTGAGGGACCCGGGACCACCGCATATTGACTAATAGCTGCTGGAACCAACTCGTTCTAGAACCTTTGTAAGGTGCTGTTCGAGAAGGTAAAAAAAAGTCTGAATAGCGGTCAAGAACTTGGCTTGACATCTGTCAGGACAAAGTGAATCGAGTGCCTTTAATAGAGGTAACGGAGACGGAATGTACCTTCGTGGTATCTCCCGTGTTACATTTAAATGATTGATGAATATTCTCAATGAGGATCGCAGCTGGATCAGACATCTTCGTGGGTTCGAGACTGAGAGTAATCCCGGTCGTACCGGTCCAACCAGTGGCGCCGAGAACTTTCATTAAAAAATTTCAAATGTATTCTTTATTTCCTGCTTTTTACTGTGAATAAACCACACAATTGGGTTATAGGGGAAACCAGTACGAGGTGTATAGAAAAACTTTTAAAGTAAAATATTAATAAATGATGAACATTGCGTTGATTCGCAAAATCGATGTATGTTAAAGTGCGCATGCGCTATTATTATTCTCATACACTCTCCTGGATCTAAGCACTTTGCATATCATTTAGAGGCATGGAAGTCTTCACGAATGACACTTCTCATAAAGGCACCTAAAATAGATTTTCGATGGAAATTAAGAGAATTAATGACTAGACAATTTTGAAGCCTAAAGTCTGATGAATCGAAGGGGTGAATCAAAGGATTATCAAACTCGTGCTTGTTTCTTCTAGTTAGAGGCACTATTGGATTAAAATACCTTGTTGAACTATTTTAAAAGCTGTGCTAAAATCATAAACAATTTTAATTACTTTTTGTCTCAATTTTAAATTCCAAATTACATCAAGTTGAAGAAGTATTGGATTTTAGAAAATACGAAATTGTGTAAGGTACTCTGATTTTGCCTACGTCAATGGACCCTACGTAATACAGATGCATCATTCAGCTAAAAGTGTTTCGAGAAAGATATGTGACATAAAATTCATGGAAATATGACTCGCTCATACATGAAACTACACTTTGAAGCATTATTTCCGACATGTCTCTGTGAGAATGTTCGATGATCATAAAAGCAGTGTTGGATAACAACCAGTAGAACAAGGGTTTATTGCAAAGTCCTTGCTTTTATTTGAAAAAATGCGTGAGTAATAAAGCTAATATAACGTATATAATTTTGTTTATTTCAATCATATTTCGCATGTTCAAGTTTTAATGCCAAATTTTTGAACATATATCTGTAATTTCATTCCTGTAAAATAACATGAAAACTGTCACCACTTTTGAAAGCTTTTTATCGGGAAAATTAACAAAGATATGTAAGTAGAAGGAGGAAATCTCATTTTCCCGAAAAAAGCTATTATTATTATCATACCGTTAGGCAAATCCCTTTCGGGGTAAGCGTAACTCATTCGGTTCTATCCTCGTTATACTGCCGGGGATCAAGGAGAATATATATGAGAAAAGTGAGAGAGGATATGATAGAGGTACAGTTTTTGGATCAATTTCGAATTCCCGTATTGTTTCTTCAAATAACACGCTGGTTACGCAACACTCCTCCGACCCAGGTCGTTGATCAATCTCTCTAACAATCAACCCAAGCGAAGAGCTTCACAAAGTCATCATGTGTTATAGATCACACAAAAATACGCAAACTTACTGTTAAAGACATAGATAGATCCATACTCTTTACTTTATTCACATTTACTGAGTAAAACTCTCCACGCGGGCCAATTAGTATCCAAGGTCTTTCGTTTCAGACGCCTCTCACTCCAATGACATTCTTCATCACAAATTTTTATAAAATATTTTTCTCCACATTCTCCCATGCAAGCTCTTGTGTTTCTATAGCTTTTTAAATCTTGTCGTCTTAGAATCTCATTTCACAAATTTCCACCATTCTTTCCTCGGTCTGCCTCTGGGTACGCTACCATTTACTTGACCTAAATATGCATGTTCCGTCCGTCGTTCTTTTTTTTCAATTTTTCAACATACCCAAACCTTCTCAACAAATTTCTTTCACTCTTGGCAGTGTCTCCTCTACGCCACATTCTTTGAAAATCCTCTCATTATTGACTTTGCCCATTAGCGTTTTACCGCATACATTCCAGGTTCAGGTCTATTCCAGGTCTTGCTACCGTACAACACATTGGGTGCAAGTTTAGCATTTTTTATTGCAAGTTTAGCTTTAATTTTTATATTTTTACTTCTGGTGATGGCTCCTATACTGCTGATAACTTTCCTACCCTCGTTTATACGCCTAGCTATCTCTCCATCGATCTTTCCGTCAGTAGTAAATAAACTTCAAATATACTAGTATTCAGTCTGCTGAACATTCTTTGCAAGCCTTCGATTGATTCTACCATAACAACTTTACCATCTGTAAACGCAAACCCACGCACCTTCACTGTCCCAAGGTCCACACCTTCTTCGTGTAAGAGGGACATTCTGAGACGCTTATCCAAAGCTTACTTTTATCCACTTCATCGATCGCTTTTTCCAGGTCAACAAATGCACAGAAAACTTTTTTGTTTACCCACAAACTTTATTTTGTGATCTATTGCTATTTTTATTTCAGTAGAAAGGGGAGAAACTCAGAGTCTACAAAGCTTGGAACTAATTAATTGAATCCAGTGATATTTCTTCGATAAAGACTAAATAAGAAATTAGTTTTTTCATCAATAAATTTCTAGTTTCTTCCGCTTTGATCTTTTCTCTAGAACTTGTAAAATATGTTTCCCGATTCTAGTTGACACGAGAGTCTTATCAGAAGCTGACATAAAACACGGGTCGTTCCACGTCGACCATAGCGTCAAACCAATCGGAGTTGATACAGTCTCTTCCTTTCCACTATCTCACGCTTTCTTCCTTGTCCTTCTGATTCGTCCCTCACCTTTTCTCCTGTTTTTTTACCGGCTTTTCTATCTTCTTTTTCCTCTGATAAAATGTACCACCCTCGAAGTCGAGTGGTTCCTCCACTTTTGGTGATTGCCGAAGAGATTTAGAGACCAGTCGTAATGCAGTTGTCGAAGTCTGAGTCTGGGCACGATTCTGACGACCATTGTGGTCCATTATCTAGCCAGAATCGGTATCACAAGTTTGTTGACAATTTTCTTGACAGAATACTCATTAAGTTGACTTGCGTAACACTCAATCCAGATGTAACCAACAACGGAGCTTTTTAAAATATCAATATGCTCTAAAATCGGAAAAATCGTACACTTTTTTATATAATACCTTTAAATTTAATTAAAATTCGTATTACGGTATTAGGAATATCTATTATTCAAAAAAATGTGTTGCAAAAATTTAACATGGCATGACTCCCGTAATTTTGAAATTTTTAAAAAATTCTTTGAGCACGAAATGTTTAAAACAGTGATTAAATAACAAAAATAAGTCTTTATCCAAAACAAAGCTTTTAAGATAGAACTTCCATCTTATAAGTGAAAAAACACATATATGCCATAAACGTTTTTCTGAAAAAGAAAAAATTATTATTTTACCATATCATGTAAGTTTTAATACATTATGGGCTTAAATGAACTTTAATTAATGTGTGCAGCGAAAAATTTGACCCAGATTATGCAAAGAATATGAATAATAGACGTTTGGAATTAAAATATGAGTTATAATCTAACATTCAGGTCAGATTTTTTAGATTGTAAATATTTTATCTAAAAATGGATGAAAATTCACTTTGAGTTCCTGTTTGCTTCTAAATAAGTTCATTTAAGCCTAATAATGTGTTGAAATTCACAATGAATTGTACAATAATTGTATTTACAGAAAAACATCGTAAAAACACTTTTATGCACAAATTAAAATGCATCTTTAAAATTCTACCTACTCTTTCTAGAGTAGATAGAATTTGTCTTTTTGAAGTATATGTTATTTTTTCACTTTCAAAGAGGATATATATTTTTTAAACGGCAATAAGAATAAATGAATGTGTTAGAATGCGATATTTATAGAGGTTTTAGTGAAGTTCACTGTAAAGCAGACATATTATCATACGATATGATAACTTTTGCTGAGACATTTGAAACCGTTAATCTCATTACGAACATAAGTGAGGAGACGTGTCGTTCTGTCGTGGTAACGTTTATATATTTTTAAATCCGACATGCTTCGAGATACTTTTCTGGATCGTTGTGCTCATGTAACGTGTGATTGATTTGCAACGACGGTAAACATTGCTCGCTCACTAAGCTAAATTATATGCAGTCGTATTAATATGAGGCCAGCTGTGTAACCACGGGTGGCTTCGTCGTTCTCATATAAATGAAGAGCCCCTCATTTGTCTTTGGAGGTGAATTCACAATTCAAACCTTCACAACGACTCCAATCAATCTCTCGGGCCAAGAAATTTACATGATCGACGGCGATCTTCGTGCAATCTGGAATAATCTGGAATAAAAAAGTTCAATAATTATTGCGGAACAATTCAATAAAAAGTCTTCTAAATATTCATAGGAAATAAATTAGAGATATTAAGTATTTCTAAAGGATTGTATTTGCGTTACGTAAACTAAAGAACGAGTTCCGGAAAATTCGGAGAACTCTTTATGCGCAAGTGCTCCTGCGCATTTGCCGTTTGTCAGTTTAGACGCGCTGAGTATGGTGTCTTATTATGTCTCATTCTTCATTATTTTCAAGAACATTGAATTTAAAAAATAATATACTTGCTCAATAATTCATGCCAAAATTGACATTTTCGTTGTACAGCTGCTAAACTTTTCGTTGCATTCATACTCCACTTAGTAATGGGCCAATAGGAAACTAATAATCTGCTGTCCAACGGAAACACCTAGTAAGTGACATTTTTTAGGTTTGTCTGTTTAACAGGAGTAATGTAACTTAAATAATAAAACGGGCTTTTCAGCCATTGTCGAGAAAAAAGTCTTTAAAATACCCACGCAGGTTATATGGACCGAGATGCGTCTATTCAATTTATTTCAGCAGTTTAACGACATGAGTCAGGTTTGTGGTTACGTAGTTTCAGATGGTAGGCAGCGATTGATATTTTGAAAATAGTTTAAGCGTATGATTATATGTGTAAGTGACAATAAGTGATGGAGTGTGTAATTTTGTAATAAATTAAATGTAATAATATTCATAATCGTAATATCAAAAATGATTTGCGTTCGTTTGGCTTCGGCTTCACTATAGATTTCCCAGAACTTTTTATAAACTTCATAACCTTCGCGCCAATACATGTTAAATTGCCTCGGATTTTAAATTCTAAGAGGTTAATAAAAAAATACGCGATACGCGGGGGCTAAGTTCCTAAAAAATGTTTCACGTATTTTGTGAATGGTTCCTAATACAGTTTTTTTTACACATTTTAATAAAATAGTTCATCAAATCGTTTGAACGTACCTTTTTAACTTTTACGTAACTATCTTCCACATCCACTCCTCTTAAGTTGAGGGTCCCGATCAATAAACCGGTAATAACTTTTATGATAAATAATGAATTAGGTAATAAGTAATAAATTGATGATAAAATTGCATTTTTAGGGTATCTGTCCATCCTTCCAACTTTGCTCTCCCAATCGACTTTACCCCGTACCATAGATTAAATTTTGGCACGTTCTGCTTTTATTTTACATTATATCCGTATTTTAACTTCTTTTTGCTCTTTTCACTTGGCGCTTCTGTTTTGATCGCGGCTTCAAAATTTCCACAGGAAATTTTGTTAGAAAAGTTTTAAGTTTCGTTTCGGGTGGAAATTTTCGAAATTTTCTTATATGCTTGACTTAAATTGACTATAGCAACTGCAAAACTGACTTTATTACATCAATGCAAATTCTTCTGCCTCCAGCGTAATCTCTTCCATAGAGAATTTAAAATCTGCAACCTCTCAGGAGCAACAGAAAATTTGTGTGGAAATTTTTTAATTTAGAGGTCAGGTGAAAATTTGAAATTCTTCTAGGTTTGCCTCAAATTCACTATAAAACATCTTTAAAACAGACTGTATCACATAGATGCAAATTTTTCTAGTTTCTCCGTAGTTACTTTCCTGGTGACTTCAAAATTTCCTGCTCCCCAGGAACAACAGGGGTTTTTAATGAAAATCTGAATGTTTATGTTTTATGAAAATTAGAGATTTTCCTGTGTTTGCCTCAAAGTCACTGCAGCATCTTCAAAATTGTCTTTAATACATCAATGCTACTTTGCCTAGCTTTTTCTCTTAAAATTCTATGTTTATTTGAAACATTAAAAATAATAAAATGTTTAGTTTTGAATGTCTAGTACAGTATTAGCTCCAAATAAAAATTGTTTAGTCATGCAGCTTCAACATCTTGAATTGCAACATTTTAAAGACTGGAAAGAATTCTTACAAACCGGGAAAAATCTTCGAGAACTTTTTTCTCATTGAGTTTAAAGGCAAATTGTCATATTTTTGTATAGCTGCCCATATGGTTTTTATTTGTAAAAGAATGCGCCTTAAAAATGCATGTTATTACTAAAAAAATCTGTACGCAATTATCTGACAGATGGGATAACTATAATACCAGGTTAAGTTTCAATAATTTTGTTCTCACACTTTGGCCTATTTTTATCACAGTTGGTAAAGATGAACAGAGTCTGTAACTTTTTATTCCAACTCGTTGAGTTTGAAATTGATTTTGTACTTTGAATGCAAAATTACAGTTTCGGGATAGGCTGCTGCGTTGCAGATGCTGAACCCACCTCGACAACAGTCAAAGTATCATTATTTTCCGGGGGCTTATGATACAAAGGTGACCACAACGGCTGCTGCGATCATATCAGTCGAATCTTATTCATGTGCAATAATTTGCATTCTCGTTCATCGAGACAAGAACCCACATTATTAGGGCGCAGAGGGATTGGCACTGAATTGGTGGAATGGGGGACCAATACGAGATGTGCGGTTTCTTTCTCTGGTTGGCATGATTTCGCAATTAACTTTTTTGCCGCGATCGCGTCTTCCACGCTTATCTTTCCTTTTCTTTTTCCTTGCTGCGAAAGACATGCGTGTCCGCGTTTCGAAGATACGTATTTGTTCTGGGCGCCCGCGCCGTGCCTTTCGTGAGCAGAAATAAGAGATTGCAGAAAAACACCGTTCATTCTCTTCTTTCCTTGTCTCATGTGTACGAAAACTGATCTTCAATTTGCCGTGAGCCAATTTTCCAACTACTGTCTTACGAGAGTAATAAGAAGATATGAAAAAGGTGAAAATAAATGTGTAAAATAACTTTTTACTCTCTTATGATGAAATCTGATTTGATTGAAGTGATATCCTTTCGCCAAGGCTGATCATATTAACCCTTTGTTTCTCAGACGAGCTTTCTACTACGATGTTCTTGTTAAAATTTCTTTTTGTATTTGTAAGTACGAAACCTTTGAAACAAGATGTTTATTCTTTGACGTATTGGAATTGGAAACACCAGTACCCTTCAATTGATAGATCCTTTTGATTTACACGTTCCAATTTAGAATCTTTCGATATGCATGTTCGGAAATATGCATGATCCTTTCTCAATTTTATTGTGCATTCGTAGCGTTTTGATTAGACTAAAATTAAATGATAGAATAAATTTAATTTAAGAGAATCGGGTCTGTGATGAGTTTCATTATAGGAGGACCTTGATTCCGTAATCCTTCAAGAATGAATAAACATTTCTTCTAAGTGGAATAAAAGTGACTTATTCGAAAACGGAATGAGATGAAATTACGCTCCACCTAATCGTCCTCAGGTCGCGCTAAAAGATTTTTCCTTTTTGAAATCTTAATTGCTTTCTTACTCAGGGAAATGGAAGGATCTCATATCCTGCCTTGAAAGGATTAATTCGCTGACAAGTCGAGTGGAAACTCGCATTCGGCAAGTTTGCTGGAGAAATCCAATGGAATCTACGAAGCCATGAGGTGCAGTGTAATATCTTTGATAATGTTTGAATTCTCTTCGTTCCTTGCTTGCAGCGACAGTGTCACGGTCGCATAAATAGGAAGGTTCATTTGGATAATTGAAATCATTTTTTGAGTATTTCATGCGCTGATGATTCCCTTTACGGTCTGATCATATGATCGAGTTCACGGTATGGAGCAAAATTTCACAATGAGGCTTGCGTAACAATTCCCTTGGTTCTGCTGCATTGTCGCAAATATCATTACGGGTATGACATTTGCGATCAAACTGTTCTCTGATGTATTAATCCGTCGGTCTTTTTGTTCGAACTCTGATCCTCTTTGTGATGCTATCAAATATGTCAAAGGTCAAACTTTCATGTATAGCTATGAAAAGACTTGATGTCTTATTCTTCAATCATAATAATATATCTAATATTTTTTCCAGCGGGGGAGGCGGTAAGTGGTTAAATCCATTTCTTACGTAAGATATTTTCATTTTTCAAGTCTGCGAATCAACAAAAAATAAAAGTTGAACAAATTGTATTGTAGACAGCTGTTTGTCAGCGCAATATAGTGACTTCTGTAGTGCCTAGTTTCCTAGTAGTTTAAATGTAAAAAACTGTACGTTAACTTACTGAGAATTATTACAATATTGCCTTTAATTTGCGATACGTATTAATATTAAATGTAATAACCGTAAGTTCACGAACTGATAATAGAAGAATAAACAAACAAGGGGTCATTCTCAAATCACATAAGGTGTTTTTGTTAAATCCTTCTTCCTTTATGTAAAATAGCATGAGGTTTGCTCTGACCCCCCCCCCTCCACCCCAAACCTTACAAACATTTTATAAACTGAACAAACAATAAGTATTTAGTTTATCAAATCTAAAATTGTATAACTTCTTAAAAGTTTAATATGTTACGTAGTCCAGTATACTTGGTGTAGTCCAAATTAAAAAGTGTGCAATGGAAGATTATCTTTTTTTTAGCACAAATGCCAGTTTCGTAAACTAATACTTTAAAGTATTAAAAATTTTCTTCAATGTATGGTTAAAATATCATTCCTTATATTATAAATGAACAAAATTTCTATTTGTTTATTGCAGCCTTCATAGTCTTTCCCCTTTTTCTTGTTTTTCCGCTTAGGTGCAAACTGAATTAATAGAACCCAATGAGAAAATTTAACTACTTTTGGTTGAAAGTTCTTTCTCTTCGGTTGAAAAATTTACTACTGAATGCTTAGTTAAGAATTCATCCTATTTGGTTAAAAATGTTATTATTTCGATCAAAATTGAATTATTCTGTTGAAAATTAGTCTTTTTAGATTGAAAATTCATCTCTTTTCATATAAATATTTTTTTATTTATTTTTGTTAAAAATGCCTGTCTTCTTTGAAAATTAATCTGTTTTACTTTTTCGGGATGAAAAGTCAACTTTTTTGTGCAAGATTTGTATTTTCTGCACCAAAGCGTAACAATTTGGTAGCAAAATCAAATATTTGGTCAACAGTTGAACTACTTTCTTAAAAATTTCTTTTTTAGTTGAATATTCATCATCTTAGTTAATAATTCACTATTTTGATTGAAAATTAGGGATTTCAACTAAAAATTCAACTATTTTATTTTTGGTTGAATATAGGTCTTCTTTATTTGAAAATTTAACTATTTTTTTCAAAACATATGTCTTTTATTTTTTGGTAGATGAGAAATTTTTTTAAATTGGAAAAAAAAATTTTTTAGATGAAAAAATCAACTCCTTGATTGAAACTTCTCCAACCTTCTTAAAAATTCATTTTGTTGTTGTTGAAGATTCATAATATTAGTTGAAAATTCATCCCTTTGGTTGAAATACGAATTACTTTGTTCAAAATTCGTTCCTTCGGGATAAAAATGAACTTTCTAAATGCAAATTTAACTGTTTGTTTGAAAATTTAACTTCTTGGCTGAAATTTAATTTTTTTCTTTGGCAGTTGATATGTTCAGGTATTTAACTGTTTCATGAAATCGTCTTTTGGGCTTGAAAATTCAAATTTTCGGTAAAAAATAAAACTATTTGGCATTAAATTCAAGTTTTTTTTTTGTAGAAAATTCGTTTTTTCATTAAAAATGAATTTTTTTTTAATATTCAATTTTGGTCGAAAATTGATCTTTTTAGTTTAAGAATTCAATTATTTGGTTGAAAATGTATGTAATTTGTTGAAAACTCACCTTTTATTGGTGTTAAATAGTTTTTTTTTTTGGTTAAAAATTCAGCTATTTGATTAAAAATGTATGTATCTTGTTGAGAATTCGTCTTTTTGGTAGGAAGTTAATCTTCTTGGTTGAAATTTTTCTATAGTTGACAATACAACCATCTGGTTTAAAATTCACCTTTATTGTAGAAAGCTCGTCTCGTTGGGTTTGGCTTGAAGTTGCAACATTTGTTGGGAAATTTGATTATCTTTTCTGACTTTAAAATATTTTTTGTTAAAAATTCGACCTTCATTGAAAATTCGTCATTCTGATTCAAAAATTGATCTCTTTTAGTAGAAATTTCAATTCTTTGTTTACAAATGCAACTTTTTGGGTAAAATAAATCTGTTTTGGTTAAGGATTCAACTATTTTGTTGAAAATTCTTGTTTTTTATTGCAATTCTACTATTTTTAATTTAAAATGAAAATTTGTTGCTTGTTTAACATATCAACTATTACAATTTTCGTTGAGAATTCATATTTATTGGTATAAAATTTAACTACTTGGTTGAAAGTTGAACTACTTTGTTAATTCAGAAGAAGGAGTAAGATTTCACCAAACCGCCACTCCCCACAAATCGTCATGCGTTATTCTTAGATGACCTATGAATAAATTCACGAAAAAAAATTAGTCGGCAAAATTACGTAAGATAGGGGCTGAAGGGGGGTGGAGTGACAACTTACGGACCCTAAAAAAAGGGGGCACGCGGTTCAAAATTGCAGAAAAAAACTTCACGTAATTTATGCATGGCCTCTAAACATAATTTAAAGAATGTAGATTGTAGTCGGGGCTGTAATTATAATAGAAGTTGTTTCTTTTGATAGAGGGCGATCGATCTATTTCTCATTATGAATTCACCGCATACGGTTTTGCGTGTGACAAAAAGTCAAGTTTCAGCAACTCAACGAAATACGCAAACTATTAATAATAGAGGCGAATGGGACGTCATGGGGACGTTCTGTGGTTACATTCAGCCAGCCAACCCCTTTCCATTGCGCGTAACGTAACGTAACGTTCTGTTCTGTATGTTCAACGAGCTGGAAGATCCATATCTCACTTTAGGGGTTGCTCTTAGAGCCATATATACATAAGTACATGCACAAATACGTGAACATGTAGTTACATACAATCTGCATTTGAGAGTCTTGTCCAAATTCTAAAGACACATGCTTCAACACTGTGAGCGCACTCAAAGCCAAGCATGAAATGAGTTTTCGAACCGTGAAATATTACCAACGATGATGGAGAATATTTAAAAAAATTATTTATTCTAAGACAGCGGGTGCCTAGGTGTAATAAAATTGTGCCATTGGGTATTCCGATTTTACACCCTCCGCTCTCGACCGCGAGAATAGTCGCTTTAACCGGATAGTGTCGCTTGTTCTTCCAAAAGAGGGCAGCGAAGATTGCATCATTTCTTTACAATGCATATATTTGCCGAAGCTATTCCAATCTCGTTCTGTATCGTTTCTGTGGAAAAAGGATTTTTCTGCCACTCTGAACAGGTACTCGAAACGGTTAGTGTTGCTTGAAACGAACCGATTACATGGACGTTTAAGTTAAACGGAAGTGTCATCTGGTTGCAGATCTCGGAGTAGATAAAAAGTATTTTACTTTCTCCCTTTCTCGATTATCGTACTTCAGTTCCTGCTTTTATCGGCATAAGGAAATGAAACTGCTATTGGAAGATTGAAGTAGTTTACTGAAAAATTAGGCTTGAATGATAGAAATTTAAATGAGAATGTCTATTTGAGTCTTACAGGACAGTAGGACGCCAAGTAGCTGAAATAAGTCGAGCTAGAAGCTGAAAATTGAAGTGATTCTATCTTTAATGCTACGTTGCAAGCAGTTGACAAACTACATTATGTAACAAATGAAAGTAACCCATTGTGCAACATTTTGATGCGGCTTTTTTAGCTCAATTTGATACTTGAACATTTTGTGTGATAATTGATAATCAGAATAAATCAATAATAAACATCTTGTCTCAATATTTTGATTGGTTATGAATAAGATGCAAATGCTCTCTTGATCGCGATGAATTGCGACTGATCCTATTGTTATGCGAAACAGTTTATAAGATGCGACTCTTTCTCCAGAACATCAAATATTTATTTCGAGACATCCAGGTGTATAGCGTTTCTATTCTCAGACTCTCAGAGCATTTCAGAAATGCATAGACTACTTCCACTAGGTTGTTTTGTTTCTGTTGATGTCTCTTCACGATCAATACTATTGCATTTCACATAGTAATTGCTAGGGCTATGCCTATTATATTTCGTATATACATATAGTATGTATTGATTTATTTCATGATCTAGACTCTAGAGCCAACGAGCATTCAGAAATTATTTTCTTATTCATGGAAATATGAGCGTAATGCAACCTCAAGCCAGAAATCAATGTCTGATATAGATACTAGATTATTAAAACGGCGAACGTTACGTGATATTGTGGGGATAATTTCCATTCTGTAGAATTGCGTTCTTTATAAAGAATGTAATATTTTGTAATGATATCCATTTCAATTTTATCTATCATTTTATACATGCGTCATTGTTTCATTTTCAAAGCCTTGTGTCCTTTTCCTAAAAGAATTTTTCATTCATATCTCGATTTCAGCAATATTAATTTCCTCTCATCGTAAAAAAAGGGAATAGGATGGCATATGTGAATATAGTTGGAAAATATCAATCAGTGTAACCGGAGGCGTATCCAGTTCAGCCGTTTTAGCGTCGATCAAAATTTCAAACTGTACATACAGGAAAAAAAATTTGGTTTGAATTAGTTTGGATTACATGTCAGTTCAATCCATCAGCACGAACGCACGCATAACTTTCCATCGTTAGTGCGTGCGGCTAACTTGAATTAATATTTTCATATGCAGCTACTTAGATTTTCCACGCGGAGAAAAATGGCTAGTCAGCTTGAACATCTTGAGTGTCAGGCTGTACCATCCGTGGATTGTCAAAATTTGATAATTAGCTTTACTATCCCAGAGTGTAAAGTTGACGATCCTGGATTGTAAACCTAATTATTCCAGGAATGTAAGTTCGATTATCTCGGACTATTCATTAATTCATACCAGAGTGTCAACTTTATTCTCGACGTTCGGTAGAACTTGTGACGCAGCCACTTCTGATTGACAATCCCAGAGTGTCGATTCGATTCTCCTGATAGTGAGTCTAATACACCTGTGGATATTCAAACAGATTATAAAATTGTGGTCTGCCTCACTATGAAAAACAAATTATAGATGGTACTTGGTACTATCTAGAAGATCGAACTGACCATCTAAATTCTTACACTCCAAGTTTGACTATCCATTATTCTCTGCAAATGCTGGAGTGACAGTATATATTCTCATATTTTTATTATATTTTTTATGTCACTTGTCACTGAGTGGTGAAGGAATGAGCACTGATCATTGTTCAAAAAGCAGAGTACTGGAACATTTTTTTGATTGAAAAAGAGAATATATTATATAAAAGAGAATATCCTGGATATAATTTCACGTACATTATAAGCTCATTGCATTTCAATTCTGTGACTGCAAAAATACTCTGCAAGAGCGTGGTAAAATATATTTTCTTGCCTTTCGTTTTAACAATATAAGGTGTTATATAGTGGTAAAACGACCGCAAACTCTGCCATAAACTGCAAAGAGTGAGCAGGTATCTCAAAGTAAGGCAGTAAATGCTCTAAGGTATGCAGAATGCCTTATTTTACGCCAAAAGCAGAAACTTGTACGCCCATTTGCAGATAATTTACCGAGGAGTTTCTTAAGATATTTAATAATAAGTCATACTACTTTTACGCATGAAAATGAGAGTTGAAAACTCGTTAAAAAATCTTTAATATTGTGCATTAAAGAGCCAGGGATCGTTTCCATATGAAGTTGTACTAAAAAATATTATTTTTCGGTGAAAAAAGTCGCGTGTTTTATCGCTGCGATAAAAAAATGTTTCACGATTTTATAAGAATATAAAAATTTAATGACGATATCACCAATTTATGCTTTTTTCCCATAAATTGCCTGTCGTTTTTTAATGAAAAATAAAGCAATTTTTCTTAAAGCACACAAGTTCAATTTAGTTGTGTTTTAAAATTCTCAGACATATTATAGGACAACTTAATAAGTTATAGTTTTTTCTGAAAAACTTTGAAATTTTTTCTGTTGGAAGTAATAGCAGAATAAGCTGAATTATAATTTGATACTCTTTTTATTTCTTTATTCTTCGACTGAATTTTTACTTAGAGGCCATTTGAAAACTATTTCACGCTATTTTCAACCATTTTTCCACCCCTCCCGTTCTTCGTCACAGTTAATTTTTTTTCGATTTTATTTGACAAACGCCTAAAATAAATCAAAAAATACAAATATAATATTTTAACAGACTTCACAACCCAAAATGCTTTCAAAACAAAGGAAATAGGGCGATTTTCACGAAAATAGGGGAATAATAGGGGAATAAATTGTTTTGTATTAAATTAATGTATAGATAC
Source organism: Andricus grossulariae (assembly GCA_011634705.1). NCBI lineage: Eukaryota > Metazoa > Arthropoda > Insecta > Hymenoptera > Cynipidae > Andricus > Andricus grossulariae. The sequence goes on along the minus strand of JAABKJ010000133.1, from coordinate 3,101 downwards.
CATATTGAATTCTATATGAAAGGTTTTATTTTTCGAGTCAAAATATACTGCATTTACAAACAAATAGGTAAACTATTTTGTTCAACATTTTTACCAAAATAGTTCAATTTGTAACAAAATAATTAAATTTTCAAAAAATAGTTCAATTTTCTAATAAAATGAATAACATACATTTTTGACAAAGAAGTTCAACTTTCCACAAAGTAAATGAATTTTAAATAAAAAAAGATTAATTCTTATCGAAAAATATATAAGTTGATAAATATTTCAACCAAAAAAAGATTCAAATTTTGTATAAAGAAAACAGTCGAATGCAATAGAAAAGATAAATTCCCAACAAAAGAGTTGAATTTTCAACCAGGAAAGATTTTTCAGTCAAGAAAGAAAACAATCTTCAACAAAATAATTACATATTCAACAAAATAGTTGAACTTTTAACAAAATTATTAAACTTCTAACAAAATAGTTAATAGTTAATAGTTCATATTTCAACCAAAAAAATATTTTAATTTAAAATTTAAGACCGCAGAATTCAATCAATTAAATGAATTCTCAACAAAACAGTTACATTTTTAGCCAGGAAAGATTTTTCAATCTACAAAGAAAAAAATGTTCAACCATACCACAGAGGTGGGCCTTCAACTAATGAAATTAATTTTGAACAAAGTAGTTCAACCTTCAACCATGTAATTGAATTTTCAATTAGAAAGATTAATTTTCCACCAAAAAGGACGAATTTTCAATAAAATAGCTTAATCTTTATTCAATAAAATAAATATCTAACAAAGTAGTTAAACTTTCAACCTGGTAGTTGAATTTTTAATCAAAATAGATAAATTATTAATGAAAAATTTATTAGTTGAGTTTTCCAGCAGAAACGATCAATTTTCCGCCCAAAAACGGATTAGTTGCAGCTAAGAAAATTAGTCTTAAACTAAAAAAAATTCAATGAAAGATTGTAATTTTCAACCAAACAGTAAAATTTGTATATGAAAGAGATTAATTCTAAACCATAAATATCATTTGAGCGAAAAAAATGTTTTTTGAAAACGGAAAAAGAGGAATTATTTTTAAAAAGCGCTGAAAAGTGGAATAGGGGAAAGATGTGAAGTCTTTATTTCGATGTTTTACTTGTTAAATCAAGTGACTAATTTTGTTGCAGTTGATTTTAAACCAATTTGTTCAAATTATTATATTTTCCAAGTAGGAAAAGTAATCATCCACAAAATTCACAGATTTCTGAAAACTGCTGATTTCAAAATATCCTTTATGAAATATTTGAACAAAACTTAGGCATAAGGCAACTCTTCAAATTGCAACGAATCTTGAGCTTAGTGTCTTTCCTTTAGAAATCTTTTTCAGATTAAAATACAAATCACAATTAAATTTCCAACTATCCTCTTTCCGGCTCATTAGAGACAAATATACAACAAAAGAAAACTCTTTCCTGATTTTTTCTCCGTCTTTTTATACTACTACATAGGAACCGTTTTTTCAAACATTTCCAAAAAAATGTATACTCATTTATATTTTTCATGTGTGATGTCACATTCTGCATTAACTCCTTCCCCCTACCTGAGCAGTGTGACGATGTTTTTGAACGGTCCCTTATGAGCTTATCGATGCGATCAAAAGCTATAAACTTAGGAGCTAGAAACTGTTATTTTTGTAATTTAAAGTAATCCTTGACTGCGTCGCCACATTATGAATCTTATGGGTTTAATCGTGAGATAAACTGTGAAACAAGTGTGGTATCGCGAAGCTCGAGTTACACCTACCTAAGCTAGAAATGTTAAAATTCCACGTTGACACTTTTGTTTCTGTCCACGAAGTGCTCGTGACATCCGCCGGATTCCGGATATATAGAGACTGTTAATGTCATGGAATGTCTCAGGAATCAGAATGTAAATGTGCACTCATGAATTTCGAGAATCCTTGGTTTACTCTTACCCTGTCTTTTATTACTCCCTGCATTTCTGAATCACTTATGTCCTATCTGGTGAGAAAGGAACTTTTATTACCAAGAGAGAATCGGTTTTTCCAACCAATTAACACATTTTCGTTAATAGTTCCAATTCTATCGTTCCTTCAGAACTTAAAACGATAGCTATCTTTCGGTTGAGTCACCTTTCCTCAAGAAAATAACCATCTATACCATTTACAACATTCCTAAATAAATTTTTAATTATCCCTACTGTAACAAACTGTTGTGCTACATTCAAATGTTTTGATTTTAATACAAAATTTTATCACATAAAGTGTTTCTTAAAAATAACTAAATTGCAGGATTAGTTGTTAATCTGGTTTCGTTAGCGATATTACAGATTTGGAATGGAATAAGTCTTGAGAGGAACATAAATTCATGACCTGTTTTGAATTGACGAGATATACTCAGAGAAATTTTCTCCTGTGTCAGAAGAGTGCTTCTTGACACAAATGGAATTTCCTCTTAAATTTAAGGCTAAAGGAATTTCATTTGTCTCAGAAAAAATCTTTTTGCAACAAACTTCACCTAATCTTGCAGCTCAATAATTCTGTTTTTCTAAAAAAAGGTATGGTTCAAAACAAAACACACAAGATGTCGATGCTATTGTTTTAAGACAACTTTTTCTCTGAATGTAATTGAAGTGTGAGAACTGAATGGCGAAGATCCGTTGAAAGAATAATACAAGACATTTTGCAAATAAAATGACAAAATATAGTTCCAGTCATAACTGCAGAGAGGACTTTAGACTGTATAGTGTTACCAAATCGATAATAAAATGAGAGAAATACATCTAATAAGGTTCAAAGAAGTGATGCCAGAAGCTATGACCATTTTCGTAATAACGAATTGAATATATGGTATTTATATACATCTTTTATGCGATGTCCTATTGATGCATTTCCATAATTTTTGATAGAATCGAGATATTCCCACAAATCATGATACTGGAAATTTTTGGTATATTTAAATATAACCAACTCATAAACAACAAAAATTATACGATATCATGAAAAATGCCTGCAGAAAGGACTTTAGATTATATATTATTATTATTATATCATTAAGCCGTTTCCCTTTCGGGGTAGGCGTGAATTGCTCGGTGGTAAAGTAGTGA
>JAABKJ010000132.1:0-59268 GCA_011634705.1 Andricus grossulariae | reverse complement strand
ATATTATAAAATGTCGGAAAGTTTATTATGCGAAAATTTTTCAATTCAGTAATATTATGAACTGTTCGGGAATCTTATTATTTAGAAATTTTATAATTCAGGAAATTAATCATTCGGGAATTTTTCAATTCGCGAATTTTACAGTTTCGGGAATGTTATTTTTCGTGATTTTTCAGTCGTCTCATTGTAAAATCCCGAAATGATAAAATTCCCGAATTAGAAAATTCCTGGATAATAAAATTCCTGAACAGTAATAATATTACCGAATTGGAAAATTCCCGAAAGTTTATAATATTAGCGAATTTGAAAATTTCCTACTAATAAAATTGCCAAATTATACAATCTCCGAACTAGAAAACTCCCTAATTATACAATTCCCGAATTTAAACAATTGAATTTTTTTAAATAAATATGATTTATTTAATAAAAATATAATAATAAAATATTTTCAATGTTTGAAGATACCAAAATTATTGTATGAATATAAAATAACAATAACTGGAAACAATTTTCATCCAGAAATTATTTTTCAGAATTTTTCAGCCTTCCCAATTTTTTTCAATTATTGTTTTAAATTTAAACAATAATTTTAGTAACTCCAAACATTAAAAGTAATTCATTTATAGAAATATTTTATTATTTTATTGGTTATAAATGAATAATATTTATCATTAAAAATTAATTGTTTACATTTCGGAATATTTATTTCGGATATTTTATAATTCGGCGAATTTCTGTCGGGAATTTTATTATTTGGGAATATTCAAATTCGGTATGATTATAAACCATCAGGAATTTTTTTTATTTATGCATTTTCCAATTTCAGAATTTTATTATTTGGAAATTTTATTATTCCACTCTTTTTCAATCATTTATATCTTATGGAATAATGCAGATACAAAATTTCTGATCGCACCCCTAGAAAGACCAGCTAAAGAACTTATAGACTCCATCATAATTCGAAAATCGATTTTTTGCCTAGTAGATCCCTTTTCTCAGATCCCGTCACATATAGTCATAAGACATAGTAGTATTAATAATAATGACAATATATTATCTACCAAATTAATTTTTGTTAATCTGAGTCTTGTGTAACCCACGGATTTCGTTGAAACCTAAAAGATTATGTAAATAGTGATATCACTTATAATGAATATAAAAAAACATATTTTTTTCCTTGAAACTAATTATAATGAAATGTAAGTAACTAAGAAAGATAAGCTTGACGCCTATAAAAACTAAGAATACGACTATATGTGTTTTTAGTCTAATGAAGCACTGAAATACACATTAGTTACATTGTGAATTAAATTCTTCATAATTACAATAATCAGTTTTTTAAAAATTAAAAAAAAATGAGGATTGTTTCTACTCGCGTTTTATGCTTGGCAGTTATCTTCCATTATATTGGTGAATACAATAATAATGTATATATATAATGCTAAATACGTTTTTTAAGCTGTCCACGAATCAGCATTTGTGATTTAATCTACATTCTATCCTAATTGCTATTTTCTTTCAAACTTTAATTTAGTTTGTCTGAAATGAGTAAGAATTTAATCCAAATTCATTCCGGGGAATCTCAAATGCGTGTTTAATCGACAAAATGTAATTCAAAAAGTACTCCCATCGATACGGAATGTATACCATATGTGCACGTGCACATATGGTACGTGAATGACCCTTTACAAAGAGGCCATCCACAAATTTACTCCGGTATGAGTTTTTTTCAGTAATGTTGAAAAATTTAGCAAATGAGATTATTCTTATAAAAGATTGTTGAGAACATTTCTATGTGTTTAATAGTTTTACATGGAGTTCCAGATTCATGTAAGAAATGCAGGGCCTAAATGTTTACCCCCGCTACCCTTTGTTACACTTTTTTTGAGTTTTTCCTATAGTTTTTCACCATTGTGTATCACTAGACAAGTAACCCTGCTCCCAAAAAAGGTGTTACGTAATTTGCGGACTGCCCCTAACTTACGCGGTAATTTTGGCCAAGCAAGTTTGCAAAATAGAGGATTTGCAAGTTCGACAGGCTAAAGAACAATGCTGCGGTCGCAGGATTCGCAACTGGCGGTGTGCACGTATATCACTCGCTATTTTTTGCAAGAACCTTCGGAAAAAATTACCTGGCACTTTTTTTATGTTTTCAGGCTTTTTACGCCCGAGGAGAATACAGAACAAATATGTAATCCTCTGTTTCTTGTTTCAGAGTTGGGTTCAGGATTCGAGTGCTTACCTCATGGTGCCCCTATTCACGGTGTTCCTCGTAGCGAAGCTTCTGATTTTCTTGACAGCAATCAATCACCTGAAAGTTCTTTTCCACTTGCCAGACCTCCTTCTTCGAGTTCTTCGGTCAGGTCTTCTCCTGCCAGGTTTTCTCCTGCCAGGTTTTCTCCTGTCAGGTTTTCTCCTGCCAGGTTTTCTCCTGCCAGGTTTTCTCCCGCCAGGTTTTCTCCTGCCGAGCCTCCTGTTCGTTCTAAGTCCAGGTCTTCTTATGCCAAGCATTCTTCTTCACGCGTACTTGGATTTGATCTTGAACGACTTAGGTTTGTTCGGTTGATTCCTCACGTAAATCCGAACCGGCGTTTTGAAATTCGAAGATACACTTTTCCTCCGGATAAAAAAATTCAATTGAAAGGACAATCTTCTGCTTTTTCCCCCATGCCAGACGAAGAACAAATGGTAGTATCAACGTCCAATGGTGACGTCTTTGCAATATTGGCGAATGATTATTTTCTTCGTGGAATATATACAAAAAGAATTGGCGTTCCAGTACGGGCAAAAATAAACATTAACAGCGGCAGGGTTACTGCGATGACTCAAGAAGAAATCCAGGAAACTCTATTAGGCAGCGCTTACCCAATCTCAAAGCTTTATGAAATAGTAACTGTAGACCAATAATTTTAGTTGAAAAAATATAATAAAATATAAAACATAAATATAAATATATTCATATAAAAAAATGCATTTTTGAATATTCACTAAAATAGCTGAATTTTCAAACAAAAATATGAACTTTCTATTAGGAAGAATAATGTTCTGCCACAAAGTAAGAATTTTAAACAAAATCGTAGAATTTTGAAGCAAAAAAGACTAATTTTCTACAAAATAGTTGAATTTTCAATTCTAAAATATGATTTTTCAACAAAAAAAGTCACTTTTTCATAAAATACTTAAATTAAAAAAAATAGTTCAATTCTCTAAGAAATTTTCAATTTTTCAAGCCAAAAGATATATTTTCTACAAAACAGTTGAATTTGAAATCCGAAGTTATAATTTTTTAATCAAATGATGATTTTTGAACGAAACTTTAATAGTTGGTGTTTCAATCAGAAGACAAATTTGATGAAGAATAGTTAAATGCAACGAAAAGAAAATAATTACCAAACAAAATAGTTAAATCCTTAACCAAAACATATTATTTTTCAACCAAAAGGTTGCATTTTAAACAAAAATTGATCAATTTTCACCCAAAAAGATTCATTTTCCATAATAAGACGATTTCTTAACAAAATATTTAAATTTCCAACTGAAGAAGATTAATTTTCAGTTAAAATCTTTTAGATAACAAATTATATTTTTAAATTTGCTCATTTCTTCACTTTATTTGCTTCACATATATTTTATATGAATAATATTCACGAAAATCTTTTATGAAATTTTTCGCGCTCAACATTTCTTGTACTTGTTCATGTGAATAGCGATTGCTCACTGACATTCTTTTTCTCCTAGACACTCTTCTCATTTCCTTCAACTTTTTGCATCTAAAGTCGAAAAGAACGTGGTTAGAGAAACCAGCGTGGAGCATCGTGATTGTTACTTTTTTGCACTTGGGTTTGAAAATTGAAAAAAAAAAAAAAAAGATAGAAAGCTTTTTAGGCGACGGGTTGATTACTCCTGCAATCTGGTGTATACTTTCTCTGCAATCTCATGCAGTATAATGAAATTCTGTGCAATCCCATGTAATCCTTTGGAATCCCATGCAATATTTTACAATACCTTGTAATCACCCCATACGAAAAAATATTGTAGGAAATTCAATATAGGTCTATAATGATTTTCCTATAATGAATTTTGTATCATTTTTTCGCGATTCTTCAAAAATTATTACGAAATGAATGCAAAAATTCGAGAAAATACACATAAATGATTAGTCATTTATTTAACGTACGATTTCAAGGAATTTCGAAACATTTCGAGGGAGTTTAGAGGAATTTAAAGATTTTCAAACATTTATGGGGATTTCAAAAAATTGCAAAGGATTTTGAGAGATTGATAAAATTTCAAGGGACTTCAAAGAATTGTATAGGATTTCCAAAGCTTTCTAAAAAATTCTATTGAACTTTTAAAAATAAATTTAATTAAGCTTGAAGGGATTCTAGCGATTTCAATGATTTGAAGGAATTTGAAGGTATCTCAAGGAATTTCAGAAACTTAAAGGATTTCGAAGATTTATATGGCTTTAAACGTTTTTTTTTAGTTTTAATGAATAAGCTTAATTTATTTTGAATTCCAGTAAATTTCCATGGATTTGAAGCGATTTCTCCAGATTTCCTAACAACGTCCAGGGATTTTAAAGATTTTAAAACGTATCAGGAGATTTTAGGAGTTACAAGGTATTTTAAAGTTAATAAAAGGATTTTATGGGATTTCTAAATATTTCAACTTTTTTAAAAGATTCCATCAGTTTTAAAGAGATTAAACATTTTTCCACAGAGTTCAAGGAATTTCGAGACATTTCAAGAGATTTTAGGGGATTCTTACTGTTTTCAAAGATATCAAGGGATTTCAATGATTTTAAGGGATTCTAAAGGATTTCAAGAGAGTTAAAAATTTACAAGCGATTTCAAAAGATTTTGTGAAATGTGCAAAGATTTCAGAGGATTTCTAGAAAACTTTGAAAAATAATTAAGATTTCATTGAATTTCAAGGGATTTTTAGTGATTTCACAGATTTCAATTGATTTTGATTTGTTTCATGGAATCTCAACAGATTCAAGGATTCTATCAAATCTACAAGGATTAAATGGGATTTCGGAGATCTCAAGGCATTTTAATGTTTTGAATCTCAAGAGATTCCTAGCGATTCCATAGATTTTAAGGGATTCTAAGGTATTTCAAGGGATTCTACAAAATTTAAAAGATTTTGATTATCCTCCAAGGATCTCAAGGGATTTAAAAGATTTCTAGGGATTTTAACGTTTTTTCTATAAACCTTTAATGAATAAGTTTAATTCAATTTATATTCAAGCGATTTCAAATGATTTATGCTATTCGGAATAAATTGTTTTTTTGTTTAAGAAACGTCTACGGATTTCAGCAATTCAAGAAAAGAAGATTAGGATTTTTCATATGTAGGGGAGACCATGACAAATCGGGCACTGGAGCGAATTCAGCACCCCGGCGTTTTTGGAAAGTATTAGTTCGAAAAGCCCGCCAATTTTTAGTGAATGCACCTTCATGCTCAAGCGCCCCCGGAGAAAAGTTTGAGCGTTTGAGGTTATATTGCAAACATCCAAAATGAACACACGTTTTTCTCGACGTTCCGGCGCTGTATTCTACTTTTCAACCTGTTCTCCCAAAAAGCCGCCTCGAAAAAAAAATTTATTTGCGATAAAAAGAAAAAATGGCTTTTAGCTAAAAGTATATCCTCGCACTTCATTTGTTTTGGTTGGCAGAAACAAAAACAAATTTTATTATTGAAAAATCAATTTTAAAAAGTGCCCGATTTGCCCCGGCCTCCCCTATTTCAATTAATTTTCAGACAATTTAATCATTTTACGTTAATTACTTCAATATTTTGTGTAAAATATTTATTTAAATCTACAACCTGAAACACATTGATTTTTTAATATCATGGTAATACACTCGTTTTGGTCGAAAATGCGTATTTTTCTACATTATGTTCAACTCTATTGTATCAAGTGTATATTATAATTATTTCTGTACCTCTGTCTGGGACCTTTCATTCAGATATTGCAAAATAAGGTAAATATTTTATTTTCAATGATTACTTTAGCATTTGTTTCTTATTTTGCATCAGGGGTATGTGACGCTATTCGTAACTTTCGTGCCTCCGGCGGGAAGGGCAAATAGTGGCGCTGCGATCGTCACTTGATACATTTGACTTGGAAACAGTGCAATAAGCAAACTAATTTGTTTATTTTTTATAAATTTCTCACTATTTTAGAAATTTCTGAATTCTTTAAATTTTTGGACCAACACTACCCTAGTGAGGTCAATGAGTTTGCAGGTATATTTATTATATGATATTGAATATAAGGTTACCTTTTGAGGAAGCAAAATTTCGGTATTCCAAAATTGATTGCTAGATCATTACAACTCCTACCGACCTCGTTTCTCGCCTCAAAATTTTTGATATTCGACCAAAAAAATCAGAAACTGGATGATTCATTTTGGAAAAAAATAATTACTAAATTTTTTACTCGATTTTTGCATGAAAAAATTAATGTTGAAAATAAAAAAAACTTGAAGGCAAGAAACGAGATTGATATAATATATAATTTTCATTTGTTTTATACAATTTTTATATGAAACAAAGGAAAATTATATACAATATTTCACACTGTTTACTGAAAAACCTGAAAAATAAAATTTCCGAACCTGTACAATTCCCCAATTGGAAAATTTTCGAATAATAAAATTTCCGAATAATGAAATTGCCGAGTTATAAAATTTACGATTAATCAAATTCACGAATAATGGAATTTCCGAGAGTTCATAATATTACCGAATTTGAAAATTCCCGGCTGAAAATTGCGGAAATATTAATAATCAATAAAATTATTACCATTACAATTACATTACAATTAAAATGTTGTTTAATTATAACAAAATTTAAAGTGCTTTTATTCGGGAATTCTATAACTCGAGAATTTTCTAGTTCGGGTATTTTATATCTCCACAGTTTTCCATCGGGAATTTCATTTTTTTTATTGATACACCTTTAAACTTGAGGACACACACACAAACAAACACCCAGGCACACTCGCAAAACCCTGACTTTCGGGCTCAGAAAGTTTAAAAATATGGAAAATTAAGAAGATCGGGGGGGGGGATTTTACACAAATATAATACCTTCTCTGATGAGAATGAAAGAAGGCTACATTATGAGGAATTTGTGCTACAGTTTCTCGTTCAATTCGCTGAAGAACCAAGTTGGCGAAACTGATGAGATAGAAGATCCTATGGGCATACGACACCTTTGTTTATAAAAATTACCGTTATATTTGCAATAAAAATTTTTTAAACAGAATTGCATTGGTTGTAGAAATTTAGTTTTTGGAATATTGGTATGTTAAGAGATCTAGTTCCAGTTCATCTGTATGCAATTCAGTATGAGAGTGTGAGAAATGCTTGTATATATTGACTCATTATCTGAGAAAATGATTTTATGATTGAGATAATGACATAATGATGCTTCAACATCCTAGCCATATCAGGGTTAAAATGATTTTCTTCAAAAGAATTTTGGATGAAATCATTCAATTGTTATTGAACACTATTCATAGGATATTTTAAAATTTCTATGTAAGTTTTTCCATCATTAAGAATATATTTACACTTTCAGATATAATGTTCTCTGTACATGATGGCCGTAGCCTTACTTTAACCAGCTTCTGTAAAAACAAGGTCTTTATTTTTAGATACAAATCTTCTAGTTTTGAAACCTGAATCTTAAAAAATCTCATCTTTCACAGCAGTGAAATGGTTGCATATACATTTTTGCACTGACAATGAAATGTTATTTTCAGGTTATTTCTTCTTGAATTACTCATGTCTATCATATAGTCATAAGATATAGTAGTATTAATGATAATGATAGTATATAATCTACCCAGTTAATTTTTAATAATATGAATCTTGTGTAATTTATGGATTTCATTAAAACGTAAAACATTATCTAAATAGTGATATCACTTATAATAAATATAAAAAAAAACATTTTTCCCCTTGAAACTAATTATAATGAAATGTAAATATCTAAGAAAGACAAGCTTGACGCTTATAAATTCTAAGAATACGAATATATGTGTTTTTAGTCTAATGAAGCACTGAAATACACATCAGTTAAATTGTAAATTAAATTCTTCATAATTACATTAATCAGTTTTTTCAAAAATTAAAAAAGATGGCGATTGTTTTGACTCGCGTTTTATGCTTGGCAGTTATCCTCAATTTTATTGGTGAATACAATAACAATATATATCTATAATCCTAAATACATTTCTTAAGGTGTACGCAAATCAGCATTTGTAATTTAATTTATATTCTATTCCAATTGCTATTTTCTTCGAAACTTTAATTTAGTTTGTCTGAAATGAGTAAGAATTAAATCTAAATTTATTCCGGGGGGATCTAAAATGCGTGTGGAATCGACAAAATATAATTCGAAAAGTGTTTCCATTGATACAAAATGTATATCATATGTGCATGTGCATATATGGTAAGTGAATGACCCCTTACAAAGAGGCCATCCACAAATTTACTCCGGTATGAGTTTTTTTCTGTAATGTTGAAAAATTTAACAAATGAGATTATTCTTGTAAAAGTTTGTTGAAAAACAGTTCTATGTATTGAATAGTTTTAAATGGAGTTCAAGATTTATGTAAGAAATTCAGAGCCTGAAATGTTTACCCCCGCCTCCTCTGTAACACTTTTTTCGAGTTTTTCCTGTAGTTCTTCGCCGTTGTTTATCACTAGACAAGTAACCCTGCTCCTAGAAGAGGTGTTACGTAATTTGCGGACTGTCCTTAACTTAGGTGGCAATTTGGGCCAAGCAAATTTGCAAAATAGAGGATTTGCAAGTTCGGAAAATATAAGAACAATGGTTCGGTCGCAGGACTCGCAATTGCCGGTCTGAACGTATATCATACCCTATTTTTTGCAAGAACCAGCCGAAAAAATTATCTGGCACTTCGATAGGTTTTCTAGGCTTTTTACGCTCGAGGAAAATACATGAAGAAAATTTAATCCTCTCTTTCTTGTTGCAGAGTTGAGTTCAGAATTCGAGTGCTTTCCTAATGGTGCCCCTATTCCGGGCGTTCCTCGTAGCGCAACTTCTGATTTCCTTGACAGCAATCAATCACCTGAAACGTGTCCTCCTCCTGCCGAGCCTCCTGTTCGTTCTAGGTCCAGGTCTCCTCATGCCACGCATTCTTCTTTACGCATACTTGGACTTGAACTTGAACAACTTAGATTTGTTCGGCTCATTCCTCACGTGAATCCGAACCAACGCTTTGAAATTCGAGGATACACTTTTCCTCCTGATAAACCAATTCAATTGAGAGGACAATCTTCTGCTTTTTTCCCCATGCCAGTCGAAGAAAAAATGGTAGTATCAACGTCCAATGGTGACGTCTTTGCAATATTGGCGAATGATTATTACTTTCTTCGTGGAATATATACAAAACGAAGTGGCGTTCCAGTACGGGCAAAAATAAACATGAACAGCGGCAAGGTTACTGCGATGACCCAAGAAGAGATCCAGGAAACTTTATTAGGCAGAGCTTACCCAATCTCAAAGCTTTATAAAATAGTGACTGTAGACCAATAATTTTTTGTAATGAAACACTAAAATATATTATTGTTTTTTATCTGAAGTAGGATTGAAATTTTTGAATATTCACCAAAATTGCTGAATTTTCAAACAAAAAGGTTAACTTAAAAAAATAGTATAATCTTCTCTCCAATTTTTAATTTTTCAAGCCAAAAGACAAATTTTTTACAAATCAGTTGAATTTGGAGACCGAAAATATGATTTTTCAATAAAATGATGATTTTTGAACGTAACATGTGATAGTTGGTATTTCAATCAAAAAATATTTTAAATAAACGGAGGTTGAGTTCGACGAATAGCGAATAATTTTCAACCAAATAGTTGAATCCTTAAACAAAATAGATTATTTTTTGACCAAAAGGTTGCGTCTTTAACAAAAAATGATAAATTTTCAACCGAAAAGATTAATTTTTCACAAAAAAGACGATTTTGAACAAAATATTTAAATTTCCAACTGGAGAAGATAAATTTTAAATTAAAATCATATAAATTGTTTGTAACAATTGACTTGAAGTTCAATGAATTATTTGTATTTCTTAAGTATGTATACATTATTTTTGATAAATATCGAGTTTGTTCAAACAATTACCTTTTAGATATCAAATTATATTTTTAAAATTGCTAATTTTTTCACTTTATTTTTTTTACATATATTTTATATGAATAATATTCACGAAAATCTTTTATGAAATTCATCGCGCTCAGAGAAAAGTGTGGGCGTTTGAGCCGTCGGCTTGCGGGTTCGATCCCCGCCTCGCACTCTGGAAGAGCCTCGGCGGCCAATGCGATGAACACTAGCCTAGCAAGGGAATTGTTCATCTCCGGAGAGTCGTGGGACCGGTACCTCTAGATAAAAAGTTTCTCTGAGCACATAAAGCTGCTGTTCTTGGTGGTTCGGAAACCACCTTAAAGTGTAGGTCCCTCCTCCCACCACCAAGTAGGTGCATGTGTGTGTGTAAAGGAATAGGGAAGAGATACAAGAAAGAAGTAATTCTATAGGGGACACATTAGAAGCTTCTATTCCAGAACTTCCAGAATTCCACTTTCTACCTTTTGTTTTTTTTGTAGCCCTAGCTAGTTCTGCCACACGAGATATGAGGAAACAATGCGACTAAATACGAAGAGAATAATCGGATAATACCAGCACGAGGTGAAACGTGGCACATGTTTTTATATATTATCTCCACATCATACATAGCATAGGACATGTTTCTACGTAGGAAGCAGCTCGATAGGATAGTCGTAAACCTTTAGTTTACAGGCACGCGGTCATCCGTACTGAACGCGGACAGTAAAGGTATACGAACTGCTTGCTTGCCTTGGTGGAAGTATATATTATATAGTTGCTCGTTAAGCCCTCCTGATAGGACATCCTCAAATGGCTCTTGTATTGCAAACTATTCGAATAACTCTTGGCTATTTTTCCCTTGAGGCGACGTGACCGGACGGCTTAAATATTTCAAGAGAATGGAACAATAGGTTTATTCTCTTTTTTTAACGAAATGCGAAGAATAAAAAGATATCTACTAGGAAGAGATTCGCTGTAGCGAATCACCGCCAAGTACTAAAAAAATGTAAAAAAATTCTAAATACGGACATGAGAAAAAAAACCTGCCAGGAAGAACGAAAGGCGAAAATTGCGACCGGGATTCAATATTCGCGGTAGCAAATCGCTACTAAGTTTAAAACAAAGTAGAAAAAGATTTTGAATACCCAGACGAAAAAAAAAATCTGCCAAGAAGAATGGAATTCGAGAAAAAGAATCTGCCTTGAAGATCGGAATGTAAAAAATAAGAAATCGCTACCAGGAATCAAGATTCGTGATAGCGAAACTCCACCAACTTAAAAAAGTAGTAAAAAAAAGGAGAAAAATTCTAAATACCCAAACGAGAAATAAAATTTGCCATGAAAAACGGAATGCAAAGAATAAAAAAATCGCCACCGGGCTTAAATTTCGCGGTAGCGAATTGCTGTCAAGTACTAAGAAAAAGTTGGAAAAGACTTTAGATACCCACTTAAAAAAAAATATCTGACATAAAGAACGAATTTCGAAAAAATTCGCTACTAGGAGTTATTATGACACAAAATGCGCCCATGTTCTAAACGACTGTTTTTACAAATTAATAATTAAATTTGACTGTTTGACCTCAAAGATATTGAAGGAACAAAAGCAAGCTTACTTTCTAGCCTAAACAATGTATCAAAAATATATTCCTCCTATAAAACAAGTCAAATTTATTTTTGAGCTACATTTCTGATGATCAAATGTCTTATTTCAAAAAATGCTTATGATTATTTTAAGGGTCGTGAAAAAGCCTATCGAAACTAGAAGAGAAAAATCTTTTTTTTCCGATTAGAATAGTTAAAAGTCGTCGAAATCATATTGCCCCATAAACTAATATCCAATAAAACTACACCTTGCTTAAGTTTGAATAAGATCGGTTAAGGGTGTTGAACATTTTAGGCAATGATATTTTTGAAAAAAAGAACATTTTCTAAGCCGCATAAAATATTATTTTATAATTAAGGGAGAGCGTATGAAAATATGAATCCAACAGATCAATGAATGTATTTGAGATGGATATGACTTTCTTTCGTTGCTATAGATCGCATGATCGGACATGCGACTATGACAAAAACACAAAAATTCAGAAAATCTTTTTTAAATATATTTATACAGAACAGACAAAATTATTCAAAAGTGTGGCAAAGTGACTATTTACACAATTTATTTGATTTTCACGTCATCGTTTCAAACTATCATCTCAATTTATAGTATGATAAATCAATATGAAGTGTTACCGTAAATTAAAAAAAAAAGATCATTATCAACTGTTATTTAGAAACAACTTTGATAAATCGAGTTTTAACTATACTAAAATCTTCGTAACTATGAAATGAACAATCTCAAACCGCATTCTGAGTAGTTTGAATAATTATTTTTGGGTTTTTTACCGAACATAACAATGCAGCGTGACCAGACCAAAGCTTGTTAAGCAGATTTCGAAATGATTTTAATAAACCTTATCTCTAAAATTTTGAACTCTATTTTTAATTTTTAATTTTTTTCAACTTAAGATACATGAGCGGGGCGACATGTTAAGGATTGGCTTGCCAATAAAATATGCTTTCATACGTTCAAAATAAGAAGACCGTGGCGTAATTTTGCCACGTGAAGTCACCGGCCAATCAGGCCGGGGTATTTTCTGTTATCCCTCTTAAAAGCTAAACCACGTTTCTCCTAGTTCATTTATTTATTTGAAAAATAAGGAAGCCCAATAGTTTAAAAAACCAATAAGAAAGCTACAAAAAAGAACACTATTTACAGTAATAGATATGAGTACGCAGGCAGGATCAAGTACGGATTATCAAAATGAGGGATTTAATCGGATTAGATCGATTTTTTTCTCACATATTCCGGACAAATTTTCCGGAATCTGCATTCTGTTTGATAGTTCAAAAAGGTGATCCTAAACTTAATCCTTCACAAAAAAAAAGTTGACTGTCCTACAGATATTTTTGTTTCAATCATGAAAACTGATTCGACTTGAAGGCATCACGAAACAAAGAAATCTGTTTGGAAACGAATTTGGAAAATCGACTTTCTGAAGATGTGCAATATTGATGTTTTATAAAAACCGTTTCTTTGCGTAAGCAATCTAAACTGCTGGACTATTAAGATAGTTCTGAAAATTCATCAATCGCGATTGTCTGAAATTTGACACCAATGGTTTTAAAATTTTTATGAAAAAAAAATTTGCATTATTCTAGCAGTCGGGTGCATTAACGGTATTCTTGCGTTTTCAGAAGTCCAGTATTTTTCTTTTGTTTATAATTTAAAAAAATACAATTCTTTGTTTTAGTTACGTTTTGTTAATAACTGAAGTAATTTGCTGGTATCGACAGACAGCTCTTTTTTTTCCATGTTATTGTTCGCAGATGTTTTCTGTATTATGACAGTGTAACATTGTTTTTGTTCTACCGCGATTCTGCTGCGTATGTGTATAGAAGCGCATAACATTCTGTAAAAAACATATAAAATACAACTTTTCCAGAATTTTCCGGCTCAATGTTTCATAAATATTGCTGGTTTAACTTCCTGAAAATTTTGCAAGACAATCTTCCCTCAATGTCCTTAGGTTTTCTTCACAATTTTGCCATTACAAATTTACGATATACCAATGTACTTAAAAAAAATTAACCCTCTGTTGCTTCTTGCAGAGTTAAGTTCACAGTCCAAGTCTACTCCTGCCAGGCGTATGACTGCTCCTGTCAGGATTTCCTCTGCTGTCGGATCTGGATATGAACTTGTACTAATTCAATTCATTTGGCTTACTCTCACTGAAAATCTAAACCAGGTTTTCGAGATTCGAAGATAAAGTTTTCCTGAAGATAAAATAATGTAAATAATTTTAAGACGGGGTATATTTAGACCCATATAAAACCAATAAGAAATTGTATTATCAGCATAAGACGGTGACTTCTTTGCAATACTGGAAAGCATTGTTTTTTTTTTTTGCAGGACTATATAAACATAATTCTCGCTTTCGCTATAAGCAACGGGCAAAAATCAACATGGAAAGCCGGATGATTACTACATTGACCCTGGATGAAATCCGGGAAGCTAATAAATAATAATAAATAGTCAATATATTACCTATACGGTTTATGAGCCTTCAATCTTGTGTCAATAATGTATATAGGAAAAAAGTCTACTGTTACAAAAAGGATTTCATGAAACTAGTTACTTATAGAGATTTTAAACATTTTTATCATGCTAGTCCAATATCTCCGATGTGTAAGGTCAATGATATATTGATATGGAAAAATGTATTTACTTTATAAAAGGCTACATTTTGTGCATGTAAAACCCTCCCTAAATCAACCCCTTGAGTTAAAAAAAATCTGTAAAAAGACCCTAACTTGACAAATAAGAGCATTTCTAAATCATCCCCTAAAGTTTCAAAAATTTATTAAATTATTTATTTCAAGACTAGCAATGAATACAAGCGCGCTGTGCGAGCATTCACGTCGCCTGATTTATATGTTCCAATAACAAAAACATATTAGTTGTAAAATTATTAATAACAAATTTTTAAATACCAAGTGTTTTGAACATTTTTCTAAGGAGTTAAATAATTTAATGAATTAATAATTCTAGTTTGTAAAATATATCTGAAAAAATTCTTATTTTCATAATTTTAATGTTTGCTTATAATTTTTGCAACTCTTATCTGCTGTTCCGAAGGAGATAAGTCTGGTCTAGCAGGCTTTTATTTTTTATCTCAAAAAAATAAAGATTATTTTGAAATACCTAACTAGAAATAATAATACGTGTTTTTTCTGAATGAAATAATTTGCAAAAAACTTGAGGACTAGAATGGTGAAGAACCTTTCAAAGAATAGAATGAGCTTTTTGTAAATTAAAATAGAATGAAAATAACGTCTTTAAATAATTATAACCTGAACTATTTTATTATGAAACTATGGTTTTATTATGAAACTTAAGGTTTTCATTGAAATGAAAATAAATTTAAAAAATGCTCTCCAATAAATGTACTCCCTATAAAATAGTAACTATTTTAAGTGTTTGAATAATTAAAAATTATTAATCTTCGAAAATAAACAAATCTGATTTTGTAATATAAGACAATTTTAAGACGTTTAAAATTCAACAATTCATAAATTATTAATTGTACATGGAAGTTTCTCAAATATGACCGATATTCAAAGAAAAATTTCAAACTTTACTAATTAAAATATAACAGTATTTGACTAACAATATTTGAATAAGAAGCGCCTGTTAGGCAGGGCTTATCTCCTACGGATCAGCAAATAGAAAAACGTACGTCGACACAGCAAGATTTCCATATACGTAAAAAAACTTGGCTTCCATAAAAATATAAATATTACGAAAACAAGAATTTTTTTGATTATATTTTACTAACTAGAATAATATTTCTTTTAAGTATGAAACTCGTTTTCAAAATTTTCAGAACTCTTTGTATTTAAACCATTTTTATTAATAATTTTTCAGCTAATATATGTTTCCATACGATCACTCTTCATTCATGATGTTTTGATTTTCCTATGAAAAACTATATTTTTATTTAGAATAAAACTTGCAGCCTAAAGTGTATGTAACATTTTTCGAATACTTTTGACACAAATTGCTGCTTTTATTAGCGATATCATTTCTACTTTTCAAATCAGCGTCTTTATAGAATCTTTGAAAACTCAGGGGTTGATTTAAGCTAGGCTTTACATGCGCTAGAGAGATGAAACTTTTTCTGGTTACTTTTGGCATGCAAATTTGCCGTTATCAGCGAAACGATTTCGAATTTCCAAAATAACGTCTGTAGAGAATTTTTCAGAACATAGGGTTTGATTTAAAATGCGGTCCACATGCGCTAGAGGGATTAAAATTTTTTCTGATACTTGTGACATGAAATGATGATATTATCAGCGAAATATTTTCACTCTTTGAGTAAGGGTATTTTTACCGATTTTATTAACTACAGGGATCGTTTTAGAAATGATTCCCTATGCGCCAAACGTAGCATTTTCTAGTGTGAATACATCTTTCTATAGCATTGACCTCAGAAGTAGGAAATAATAGACTAGTATAATGAAAACGTTTAATACATCTGTTATTAACATAAGAAAACTATTATAAGTAAATCATTATAAACCTATTATAAATATTCTCGGAAAATTTTGTCGTGAAGGAATGAAACAGAATTTTTTTTTGAAAAAGATTGGCTGGGGTATTGACGAAACCATTCATTGGGAACCATATAATATATTGACTTTTTATTATTATTGGTAATAACAAGTTACTTGTAACATTTTAAGATGACCTTAGATCACAAGAAATTTTATATATTTTTCAAATTCAATTAATAATGCGGCGGATTGTGGTCTACCCGCTCAACTGCAAAATTAATTAAGATTGGGCGAGAAACGCCTACTGGAACTTCCTCGATTTCCTCTGGGGTCAGTTGGGTAATTGTGCCGCTTTCCATGTTGATTTTTGCCCGTTTTGTATGGCGAAGGCGAGGAATATATGTATATATTCCGAGAAAAAACTCAATGTTGTTTAATATTGCAAAGACGTAACCATCGTGTGTTGATAATACAATGTGTTCTTGGGAAGTTATGGGCCTAAAGATATTCCGTCCTGAGCGTATATCAATTCTTTTATCCGCAGGAAAAGTGTATCTTCTGAACACGAATTCCCGGTTCGGTCTTATAGTGGAAGTGAGCCGAATAAATGGAATTTGGTCAAGTTCATAACCAGATCCGTCAGAAGAAGGAAGCCTGATAGTTGGATCCAAACGCCTGACAGGAGGAGACCTTGACCTTGGACATCGAGAAGATTCGGTTGGAGAAGAAGACCTGATCGGAGAATGAGATCTGGCAGGAGGAAGAGAACTTGAAGGACGATCCTGTCTGTCAGAAGAAGAAGAAGATGAGTTGCCACGAGGAACACCAGGAATAGGGGCGCCATTAGGCAAACATTCAAACTGTGAACTTAGCTCTGCAAGAAGAAACCGAGGATTAATTTTTTTTAAGTATGTATCTGCGAACAATAACACGGAAAAAATATAATCTATCTATCGATACCAACACATTCCTTCACTTACTAACAAAACAAAACTGAAACAAAGAATTGCATTCTTATTTTATAAATTCAAAATTTTCCTTTTTTTCACCAGACATTCTTATCCAAAAAAATACTAAGTCTGAAACAACTCTGCTAAGTACCTATATGAATTTTGATACTTTATTTCCTCATGCTGAATGTAATCAAAGTTTTGAATGAAAAATTAAAGCCAAGTATGATCGGCAGAAAATTTCTAAATAGGATTTTGTTTATGAAAGAAATTAGTCTGAAGAATTAGTTTTCTCAACCTTAGATGGTGATTAAGAGGCTGATGAAAAAAAGTGAGAACTTTCTTTCTAAATATTGAGTTGCTGAATCGCGACAAAAAAAGTTTGATGGATCAATGCATTAATTTTTTTAATTTTTTGAGCCGGAAAATTTCCCGTTCCGCTTTAACTCAATGGGCTTTCTGATTCTGAAATTCGGAAAAATTCCGTATCAGTTGCAAATGTTTTTCAAGTTTAATTTTTATAACAGACACATTCTGAATTCCGTTGGAATTAATTAAGACAGAATTTGTATTCATTTTGAAAAAACTATTTTTTCGGAAAGCTTGAAAATTTGTTCAAAATTGAAAATATATCATAGTATTATATTTACCAATAGAATCAAGAATGACAGTGAAGATTAAAACCACAGTATAAACTATGGCCATTTTTGGATATTAGCGGAAATACTGATGAATGCGTTAATCAAGAATTTGGGTAACAGTGAAGCTGAAGAATCTTCTGGTATTTTATTGGAGTATGTACATGACATCTTAATCTTTATCTCATGTACCAAATTCATTTTATCGCCAAGTTTTTTTTTCTGAGATATTCATATTTGCATTTCATGAATCGGTCTAATTTGGTTATCTCAACTGAGGCTAATTTGGCCAAAAAGCGATTTTTCTACTGGCCCTTAGATAAAAATCTGAGTGTTAAAAGGACATTCTTTACCTTTTACTAACGTTATGGGCACCTTTTTTAAGGTGTTTGTAGGGTTCAAACAAAATTTAATCTTTTAGTATAGGAACATAAAGGCAAAAAAGTTGGTCGGTGATTATTCGTTGATTAAAATAAGTGTTCAGTATTTTCTTTGAGGATACTAGCTATTATGATTTTGTAACTTCCTTAGTAGTAATTAAAATCCAAGAATCAAATGTAATAATCTTATTTTTCAACCTTAAGTTTCTTTATTAAAAAAACCTAAGATTTTCTTTGAGAAAAAAATAAAACTAACAAATGAACTCATATTGAAACTGTAAGGCCTGTTTTTGCCTTTAAATACTGACAATCTGTAAAAGAGAAATGAGAAAACGTAGTATGAAACAGTTAGAAGTTTGGATATAGTTGGTTCAATTTGAGTCAGGAGATTGAAAAGAAGAAGAAATAAGATGTTAATTTCTCATTCAAGTTTTGAATTTTATATTTAGTGCACTTTGTACATTTTCAAAATAAACAAGCATCGGTTTCAGGTACAAAATAATTTGTAACGCACGAAATTATGTCATTATCATCAAAAACATTTTTTCTTTTTAAATTTATGTCCCTTTATGGATTTTTGTTCACACTAGGGGTTGATTTGTGGTACGTTTCATAAGCGCAAGAAAGTTAAAACTTTTTTTGGTTGCTTCTGGTATACAAATTTTCCATTATGAGTGAAAAATTTTGACTTTTCAAATCAGTGTCTGTTTACAATTTTTGAAACTGAAGGGGTTAATTTAGAGTGTGTTTTACATGCCCTAGCGAGATGAAACTTTTTTCAGATACTTGTGACGTTTTGGGTCTGTTCAGGACCCCAAAACTACTGTATAAACGTCTTTTACCAATAGGACAAAATTATGCAATTGTCTTTGCAACGCATATAGCACAGGTGCCCATAATACAGTTTCAATTAATTAAATAAATTTTAGATAGCGAAGGAGAAAATAAAATTGGAGAAAACTTCACTTCATGACAAGAATATTCTTTCAAGTGGTTTCTTTGCAATCTTAAATTTACGATTTATTCATTAATTTAAGAAGTATTAACCGTAGCGTGAGTCAATACATACATAAGGGGTGTCCCAAAGAAATATACGGGGGTCCCCAGAACATTATTTAAATATATATATATATTTTTTTTTAGAGAAAATTTGAAAAGAAATAGAAGAAAACTACATTACTATACTAGTATTTTATGCATGTGCTCTCCTGGATATTATTGGATATAATTCTTTCTTCTTTCTCTATAATCTGAAATATCATTTTTTCTAAAGTATGAATGTTATAGAAAAACGTATTTAATAGGAAAAAGGGCACGTTTCGTACATGTGAAACCCTCCTCAAATCAACCCCTAGAGTTAAGAAAAAAATTGTAAAAACACCCTAACTTGAAAAGTAATAGTATTTCGTTGATAGTGGCAGCGTTTCATGTCACAAGTATCAGAAGAAATTTTATTTTCCGCACTCAGTCGGACGTGTCCAGCGTGTGTTCTTAATCTTAAATATTCACGGAAAAAAAGATGTCTTCACGTTTTTAAAAGTCAGTCATTTTTTATTTGTTTTGTTCATAACTTCATGAGAAACAAATGAATACCAATCGACTTCCTACAGTGAAAGTACACCATTATTTCATTAGAACGGTCTATTGAAGAAAACGGAATAACCTTATCATAAAGTGTGAAGCCGCATTAAATGAGAATACAATTCTTCATTTTAGTTATCTGTCGCTAATAAGTGAAGTAATCTACTGGTATCGAGAGATAGCTGATATTTCTTTACGCGTTATTGTTCGAAAATGTTTTCCGTATTACGGCCGTGCAAAGTTTTTCCTGTTCTCCCAGTTTTCTGCTGTATGAGAATGTAGTAGCGCTTTTCATTCTGTAAAGAAAAATACTAAACACAACTTTTCCAGGATCCTTCCCGATTAATGTCCCCAGAATATTGCTGGTCTAGCTTTCTAAAAATTTCTCAGGACAATCTTCCCTTAATTTTTCGTAGCCTCCCCTCGCAATTTTGCCACAACAAGTTCATAATATAACAACATAATAAAAGAAAATTAATCCTCTGTTTGCTGCTTGCAGACTTAGGTTCACAATTCGAATGTTTGCCTAATGGCGCCCCTATTCCTGGTATTCCTCGTGGCGGCCCATTTTCTTCTTCTTCTGACAGATAGCATCCACCTGCCGGTTCTCACCCTCCTGCTAGACCTCGTTCTTCGATCAGGTCTTGTTCTCCAACAGGATCTTCTCTTCGTCCCAGGGTCAAGGTCTCCTCCTGCCAGGTTTACGGATTCACCTATCAGGCTTCCTTCTCCTGACAGATCTGGATATGAACTTGACCAACTTCTATTTATTCGGCTTACAACCGTTATAAATCCCAACCGGGTATTCGAGTTTCGAAGATACACTTTCCCTGCGGATAAAGGAATCAAAATGAGCGTAGGACGGCATATCTTTAAGCCCATATCAACCAATGAACAAATTGTGTTATCAACATACGATGGCGACGTCTTTGCAATATTTAACAACATTGATTTTTTTTCTGGACTATATAAATATAGTCGTCGCCTTCGCAAAACTGGATGGACAAAAATCAACGTGAAATGCGGCACGATTACCCCATTGACCACAGAGGAAATCAGGGAAGTTCCAGTAGGCGCTTGTCACTCACTTTAGTTAATTTTATAGTAGAGCAGGTAAACCACAATCCGTCGTACCATTAATTTCATTCAAAAAATGTATAAAAAAGGTTTTGTTTCATTCATTTATGAAAAAGTTTTTTGATGAAAATTATAATAGGTTTATAATGATTTACCTGCAATAGTTTTCTTATGGGGGAGACGACTCTAATGTACATAATTATTTGCAGTCGGTAAGGTCAATGATATAGAAAAATATATTGACTTTAGAAAAGACAGCGTTTCGCGCATGTGGAATCCTCTCTGAAGCAACCCCTGAAGTTGAGAAAATGTGTTTGAAGACGCTAGTTAGAAAAGACGAAATCTTCTCGCTGATAATAGCGAATTTGTATGCCAAAAGCAACCAAAAAATGTTTCATCTCTCTAGCGCATGTGAAACCCACCACAAGTCAACCACATAATTTCATGTCAAATGGATCACAAAAATTATTCACCAGTCTGGTATACGTAGAACTTAACCAAAATCAGCCCTAAATTTTTGAAGATTCTACAAAAACGCGAATTTGAAAAGTCGAAATGTTTTCGCTAATAAAGGCAGATGTGCATGCATTTCTAATATCTTTGTGGATGCAAAGTTTTTTTACTTATTTGGAAACTCTCTCAACAAAGTACAACTTTTATTTGCTTCTCCATAGGTGATAAGTCTTTTCTAATAGGCGTTTATTATGCTGGTATTGTTAGACAAGTACTGTTATATTTTAATTAGTAACATTTTTTAAATCCCAATTCAAATATTGTTTATATTTGAGAAATTTACATGTACAATTGATAATTTATAAATTATTGAATATCAAATATCTAGAAATTTTCTGATATTACGAAACCAAAATGGTTTACTCTCAAACGCTATTAATTTGAAATTGAGCACTAAAAACATCCTGGAACATCCTCAAAAATATCTGAATGAAGAAACTTAAGGTTTTCTTCAAGATCTAAATGAATTAGAAAAATGCTCTCTATTTTATTTTCAAAGTTCGAAATTTTTAAAACTTATAATTCAACATTATTTTATCCCTGAGTATTCAATTCAAAAATCGTTACTATAAAATAGTTACTCACTGTTTTTAGTGCTTGGAAAATTTCAAATTATCAGCATTTGATAATAAACAATTTTGATTTCGCAATATTACGCAAATTTTCAGATGCTTAAAATTCAACACTTTTCAAATTATAAATTTTACATTTTTAAAATGTTACAAATCACAATATATCAGTGTTTGACCAACAATATTTGAATAAGAAGCGTCTATCATACAATACTTATCTCCTACGGATCAGCTAATAAAAACTTGTTAAACATTGTCGACAGAGCGAAATTTTCAGATATGCACGTAAATAAACTTGGCTCTCATAAAAATAATAAAATTACAAAAATAAGAATTTTTCAAACATATTTCACAAACTGCAATTATAATTTAATAAATTATTCAACTTGTTTCAAACATTTTCAGAACATTTTATATTAAAAAAATTTTTATTAATAATTTTACAAATAATTTATGTTTTTTATATTAGAAAATAAAAATGTGACGACGTGAAGGAGCGCATTGCGCGCTTTTATTAACTGCTTCTCTTTGAATGAATAGGTTCCAAATTTACTAATATTTAAATGCAAGTGACTTTGAAAATAAATAAAAAATAAATAAATAAAACCAGAGTTCAATTAGTTTCATTGAATGCGATTATTTTTCATTGGTGGTGTATTTCTTCTTCTACAAAACTTTCTAATTTTATTTGGAATGGGTCTGTTAGCGTAAAATTTCCAATTTTATTTGAATTATCTTTGAAATATCCTATACTTTTGACGTGGAATGCTGCCTTTGTCCCACATTCGCTAAAGATACGATGCTTTAATTGTTTGCTTTTGTCATGTGACACTTTTATTATCAGCGAAAAGATTTCGACTTTTCAAACTTGCGTCTGTACAGAATTTTTGAAACTTTAGGTGTTGATTCAGAGTGTGTTCTATTTTTAAATTAGCGTCATCTTCTTTTCTGAAGTGAGTGTATTTTTCTATATTATTGACCTTACAGATTGAAAATGATGGACTAGTTAAGGAAAACATTTAGGATATCCATTATTAACTAATTTCATGACATTATTTGTATAGCAGTGGAATTCTTTCCGATGCACATTAGGGTGGTCTCCCCCATAAGAAAAATGTTATGAGTGAATTTTGATAAACCTATCATAGTTTTCTTAAAAAAATTGTTTCGTGAAGGAATGAAACAGAACCTTTTTTATTTGCTTCCGAAAAAGATTGGCTGGGACATTAACGAAAGGTTGAAGGCTTTGGAACTATATAAAATATTGACTTTTTATTTTTATCAGTAATTACAAGTTACTTGTAACATTTTGAGACGACTTCGGATCACAAAAAAATGCTTATACTATTTAAATTCAATTAATGGGGCGGCGGATTGTCATTTACCCGCTCTACTATAAAATAAAGTGAGATTGGGCGACAAGGGCCTACTGGAGCTACCCTTACTTCCTCTGTGGTCAATTGTGTAATCGTGCCACTTTCCATGTTGATTTTTGCCCGCCCTTTACAGCGGTTGTGAGGATTATATTTATAGAGTCCAGCAAAAAAATCAATGTTGTTCAATATCGCAAAGACGTCACCATCGTTAGTTGATAATACAATTTGTTCTTGGGTTAATATGGGCCTAAAGATATTCCGTCCTACGAGCATTTCAATTCTTTTATCCGCAGGAAAAGTGTATCTTCGAAACTCGAATATCCGGTTCGGATTTATAATGGAAGTAAGCCGAATAAAGGGAAGTTGGTCAAGTTCATATCCATATCCGTCAGAAGAAGGAAGCCTGATAGGTGGATCCAAGCGCGTGACAGGAGGAGACCTGGACCTTGGACGAAGAGGATTTTTGGTAGGAGAAGAAGACCTGATCCGAGAATGAGATGTGGCACGAGGAAGAGTACTCGCAGGAGGATGCTGTCTATCAGAAGAAAAGGAAGATGGGCTGCCACGAGGAACACCAGGGATGGGGGCGCCATTAGGCAAGCATTCGAATTGTGAACTTAGTTCTGCAAGAAGCAACAGGGGACTAATTTTTTAAAGTGTATGCTAAAATAAAGAATTGTATTTTTATTTGATGAATCCGAAATTCTACTTTTTTCATCCGACATAACATTTGATTTTAACCCGTTAACGTCCGGAAAGTTTGCGACAAAAATGAAGCTAAACCGATAAAATTCGTATTTTTTGCATTTTGAACTTGATCCGGTTGTACCTGTAATTTACCATTTCAAGTTTGAGATTTTCCGGTTATGTAATCTCTTTTATATTCTTATTTAAAAGAAACACTACGTCTGGAGAAAATCTGCTCAGTACATACAATAATTTCAGTATTTTATCAATTCATGTTGAAGGTAATCAAACTTGCGAATTAAAAAGTTCTAGCTATTGAGTTGCTGAATCGAGACAAAAAAGCTTAATGGAATAATGCATTGCATTTTTTTTTTATTTTTTGAGCCACAATTTCCCGTTCCACTTTAACTCAATATGCTTTCTGGTTATGAAATTCGGAAAAGTTCCGGATCAATAGCAAATGTTTTTTAAATTCCACTTTTATAACATACACATTCTGGGTTCCGTCGGGATTAATTAAGATAGCATTTGTATTCATTTTGAATAAACTGATATAGGGTTTTTAAAAGACTAGCAATTGGGATAGAACGCGGATTGCGTCAAAAAATTGTTTTTTCAAAAAGCTTCAAAATGTTTTTGAAATTACAGTTATATTATAGTATTATATTTACCAATATATCTAAGGATGACAGTCAAAGTGAAAACCAGAGTATTAACGATCCCCATTTTTTTATATCAAGGAAAAAACTGATAAACGCGTTTATCGAGAATTTTCTTAACAGTGTAACTAATGAATATTCTGGTATTTTATTAGAGTATATACATGGTATCTTAATTATCATCTCATGTAATATAGTCGTCAAGCGTATCCTTTTGAGATATTTATATTTCATAAATCAGTCTAATCTGGTTATCTCAACTGAAGCTCAACAGGACATTTATATAACCATTTCCAAATGTTGTAAGCACCTTTTTGAAGGTGTAAGGTAAATTTTAAGGACAAAAAACTATATAATCTATTTGTTTAGGAACATTAGGGTGAAAAAATTGGTCGGTCATTATTTATTCATGAAAATAAGCGATCAGCGTGTGTTTTGAGGATACTAGCTATTGTGATTTTGCAACTTCCTTGATAGTAATTAAAATTCAAGAACAAAATGGAATAATTTCATTTTTCACCCTCAAGTTTCTTCCATGAAGAAACATAAGCTTTCATTTGACAACAAAATAACACAAATAAATTTATTCATTTAGAAACTGTGAAACCTGTTTTCTACATTTGATACTCACAATCAATGAAAGAGAAATGCAAAAACTCAGTGAGAAACAGTTCGAAGTGAGGATAGAGTTTGTTCAATTTAAGTTAGTATTTTAATTTATTATTAAAGTTTTGAATTTTATATTCAGTGCAATCTATATATTTTTCAAATAAACAAGAATCGTTATATTTCAAATCAGAGATTTCTTAGTTTAATCTCATGCGATCATTTTTCTTTAATAATAGTTTCTCTTCCTATAAATCTCTCTATTTCTTTTGAATGAATCTGTCAGCAGTAGGTTTCAATTTTTTTCAAAAAAACAGAATCTTTGAAAACTTAGGGCTTTATTCAGGGAGGGTTTCACATATGTCAGAACGGGAAAACTTTTTGTGTCACTTTTGGCATAAAATTATGCCATTACTGTCAGAAACATTTTTACTTTTTAAATTAATGTCTTTTAACATCATTTTGTTACACTAGGGGTTGACTTGTGCGTTCCACATGCGCTAGAGAGATAAAACTTTTTTTGGTTGCCTTTGGTATAAAAATTTGCCATTATTAGCAAAAAGTTTTGACTTTTTAAATTAGTCTGTCCAAAATTTTTGAAACTTTAGGGGTTGATTTAGAGTATGTATCACATGCTCTAGAGAGATAAAACTTTTTTCTGATACTTGTGAAATAAAATTCTGCTATTGTCAGCAAAATGTTTGGACTTTCCAAAGTAGGGTCTTTCTACGGATCTTTTAAACTTCACGTTTTCATTTAGGGAGGGTCCCACATGCGCAAAACGTAGCCTTTTCTAATTTAAAAAAGTTTTTCTATATCATTGACCTGATACATCCGAGCTATTGGACTAGTATAATGAAAACGTTTAATAAATATATAATTTCCTAATTTCATGGCTTTTTTCTATACCATTAGACGTTTTTCCTATGCACTTAAGAGCGGTCTCCCACGTATGAAAAAATATTATAGGTAAATCATTACAAAGTTATTGCAATTTTCCTCAAAAAATATTTTCTTGAAGGAATAGAACAGAACATACTAGCTACTATATCATACATTTACTTTTTATTTTTTATTTTAATTACAAGTAACTTCTAACATTTTAAGACGACTTCGGTTCACAATTTTTTGTTTACATTTTTATCATAATGAGAAGGTATGAGTTTTATCTGACAACATACTATCGCGGATTTCTTTAAATCTCCACATTTCGAGACCCCCAGAATCCGAAAAACAGGGTTTACGATGGCTTCTGTCTGTCGTTGTCGTCGTCGTCTGTATACCGGAAAACTTTTAGATAACTAATCGGATGAGGTTGAAATATGCCACACGTTTTGAGGGAACGAAAAGAAAGATCGCTTTCGTTGACTAGCTATTTTAGATAAAAATTGAAAAAGTGAGAGCATTTTCTAAATTGTTGAGACCACTTTTTCAAGATTTAAAACTTCTATGCACGGCTCGCAAAAATTCGAACAATTTATCTTAACTACTTTTTTTCGATAAAAAGAAAATTATCATAGTTATAGCATTTGCAAAATTAAAAAAAAATGAGAATGAAAATTTCAAGCCAAACAACACACAATATAAAAAAAGTAAAGAGATGGAAAACGTAGCTTTTTTAAACCGCTACAATATTATTATATTAACTGTTCGAATTTTATAGAAAAATCTAAAATTTTGATTGCTCAAAAAAGTAATGAAAAACAAAAAATTCCATTTTGCGGTCAAACGACACAATCTACGTTAAAAATAAATAGACAAAAAGTGGTGCAACCAAAAAAGATCTACAAATTTGTTATTAATAATTTTTTGATACGATACGTAGTTTTTGTTTTGATCGGGAGAAGTAACATCAACAATAAAAAAAAATGTGTTTACATTTGTTGTTGATATTTTTTTAAAGGAACGCGTAGTTTTTCTTTTAATCGTAAAAAATAAAAAATTAAATTTTGGACATACGACACAAGCATTGAAAAAAATTAATAAACAAATGTTTCACACGCCAAAAGATCTACAAATTTGTCATCAATAATTTTTCGACAGGACGCGTAGTTTTTGTTTTGATCGTAAAAAATAACACGAAAAATGAAAAAATGAAATTTTTGGAAAAACCACACAAGAGACGAAAAAAAAAGACAACAGTTGTTGAACCAGAAAAGATCTAAATGATGCATTTTTCAGGGTAGCTAAGAATGAAAATTAGTGCAAAATAAGGAGCAAATATTGAAGTAATCATGAAAAATGAAATTTGTACTTTATTTTGCAATATTTGAGTAAGCAATTCCAGACCGAGCTAAAGAAATAAATGTAATAAAAAATTTCATATAATAGTGTTGAAAATAATGCAGAAACATGCACATTTCGGATACAATCGAGTGCGAAGTGTGAGATACGTGATGAAAATGTATTCGTTAGAGTCGAAGGAGCTTTAACAAAAGAGAATGCACAATCATCAAATTACAGTTGTCGATGATTTGACATTTAATTTTAAAAGATCTGTACACAAATGTAGAAAAAGTTTAAAGACTGACTTCGAAGCGCAAGGTAAATACATTATCGACTGTGAAGCGCGAGGAAAATACATTACCAAGCGCGCAGCGCGAGAATGAAACCTCGCGCTCCCTTGGCGCGCTTCATCTTACAAGCGAAGAGAGCCCCGCGCCCAGCGCGCAATGAGTATGAACCCGCGCGCCGACCAGATTTTTTACATTGATTAAATGATGTGGCGGATTGTGGTTTACCCGCTCTACTATAAAATTATTTAAGATTGGGCGATGATGGCCTACAGGAGCTTTAGAGCGAACGCGAGGATTATATGTATATAGGCTAGCAAGAAAATCAGTGCTGTCCAATATCGCAAAGATGTCACCATCGTATGTTGATAATACAATTTGTTCTTGGGTTGATACGGGCCTATAGATATTTTGTCTTACATGTTTTTCAATTTGTTTATCCAAAGAAAAAGTGTATCTTCGAAGCTCGAATACCCGGTTGGGATTTTTAGCAGGAAAAAGTCAAATGAATTGAAGTTTTTGAAGCCTATATCCAGATCTTTTAGAAGAAGGAAGCCTGGTAGGTGTAGCCATACACCTGGCAGGAGGAGACCTGGACCTTGGACGAAGAGGAGGTTTGGCAGGATCAGAGGACCTGGTCGAAGAATGAGGAATGGCAGGAGGAAGAGAACTGGCAGAAGGATTTAGTCTGTCAGAAGAAGAAGATAGACCGCCACGAGGAACACCAGGAATAGGGGCGCCATCAGGTAAACGTTCGAATTGTGAACCTAAGTCTGCAAGAAGCCACAAAGGATTAATTTTTTCTCTGTATATTGGTATATCATAATCTTATTGTATGAAAATTGCGAGGAAATTCTAAGAACATTGAGGAAAGATAGTCCTGGGAAAGTTTTAGAAAGCTGGGATAGCAATATTCGGGGAATATTGATTGGGAAGGATCTTGAAAAAGTTATAATCAGCATGTTTTTCATAGAATGGTATGCGATATCGTACACTTATGCCGCAGAATTTAGGGTCTATCGATGCCAGCAGAATACTTCACATAATAACGAAAAATAACTACAATAAAGAATTGTATTCTTATTTGATACAGCTGCACACTTCATGAACTGGATATACCGTTTTCCTAACCATACCGTTCTAGTGAAATGACAGTGTCCTTGTATTTTCAGAAATCGCTTAGTTTTTATTTGTTTTATATGAAACCATGTTCAGAATGTCGATTTTCCAAACTCGTTTTCAGGATTAAGTTTAGAATCACCAGCTTGAAATTTCGGACTGAATACGGATTCCGCAATATTTGACCGAATGCCGGAATATGTTCTTGAGAAATAGAGCTAATCCGATAAAGTCCGTAATTTTGGCAATCCGAATTCGATTCGACTGTGTCCGTAATTTATCTTTTTAGGTTCGAAATTTAGCCAGCTATGTATGTAATCTTTTTTAGATTTTTTTCTTTAATAAGCACTACATTCGTCAAGAAGAAACTCTGCTAAGTGCCTACGTGAATTCTAATATTTCATTCATTTATTTATATTATTGTCAATGAAAATTGTGAAATCAACAAAATATAATTAAGTGCGATCAATAGAATAATGTACCAGAATTTATTTTTTATTTTTTGAGCAGACACATTTTCAGTTGCACTTTAACTCGTTGTACTTTCTTGTTCTTACATTCGGAAAAGTTCCGTATCAATAGAAAATATTTTTTAAATTTCATCTTTATGAAACGCATACATTCTGGATTTCGTTAAATTAATTGAAACTGAATTCGTGTTCATTTCGTACAAACTCAAATAAAGTTTGGAAAAGTACAACAATTGTGATGGAGTGCGAATGACGTTGGAAAAATTATTTTTTCGGAAAGCTTAGAAATGTTTTCAAAATTATAATATATATTATAGTATTATATTTACTAATAGAATCAAAGATGACCTCCAAGGTGAACACCAGAGTATAAACGATCCTAATTTTTGGCTATTAGGAGAAAAACTGATGAATGCGTTAATCAAGAATTTGGTTAACAGTGTACATAATGATCTTGTCTAATGAAATGAACTTATCTAATACCTAATGTTCATCTTATCTGCTATAATCGCCAAGCTTATCATTCTGAGACATTCACATTTATATTTCATAAAGGCATCTGATTTGGTTATCTCAACTGAGGCTAGTCTGGGCAACATGAAGCGACTTTTTCTGAAAGAAGCGATCATTTATAACTAAGACAATTTAAAAGTCATAATGTTTGAAATTTAGACATTTCTAAATTCAAAAGTTAATAGCAAAAGCAAAAGGATTTTGGGCATATTGCACGGTGGCATTGTTGAAAAACTGTAGCCATAGCGGGGTGCTCCTATACCGGAATTCGGAACCTTGTTCCTGCACCTTGAAAGTATTCACCAAATTTATACAATTATGTTTAGCTTAAGTGCAAAATTGTATTGTATTGAGTAAGAGAAATAGCATCCTTAGGAATCATGGTGCAATATGGTGGATTGTAGTACAGAACTAGACAACCAACGAAATAGGAATTTTTTTAAACAGCGAAAAAACATTCTGTAAAATCGAAATAACTATTTAAAGATACATTTAAATAACAAGCCCCCATTAGACAAGTCTTATCTCCTACGGAACAGCGAATGAAAGTTGTGAAAATTTGTGGGGGCAGTTCGGATTTCCAAAAACGTAAAAAAACTTTGCATCCACAAAAATATTAAAAATACTAAAATTATAAAACTAAGAATTTTTTCAAATATATTTTAGAAACTAGCAATGATAACTTATTGAATTATTTAAACCGTTTCAAGAATGTTCAGAACTCATAGTATTTTGGGTTTTGTTAATAATAATTTTACAAATAATTCATGTTTTCATTATTGGAACACAAAAATCCGGCGACATAAACGACTTAAATGACGTGAAATTGAAATAATATGGAAAAGTTCGTGTTTTGGACATATTTTACTCGAGTACGAAGCATGAGACGCATGATTAGTATCAGGAAAAAAATATATTTTTCTCTAACGCACGTGGAACACACTCTAAAACATCCTCTAAGGTTCAAAAATTCTTGAAAAACGCTAATTTGAAAAGTCTAAATGTTTTTTCTGATAATGGGAAATTTACGTGCAGAAAGCAATCAAAAAAAGTTTCATCCCTCTACCATGTGCATGCCCCATTGTCCCCAAAAATGTATCATTGCTCTATTGCTTCAACAAATCTGTAAAAAGCCACTTTAAATAAAAATTGAAATTTTTTTGCTGAGAAAGGCAGCATTTTATGTCTAAAGTGCGCTGGTCATTCAAATATACCTTTAAATAGTTATTACGATTTCACAGAATTTTTTTAGCTCTCTTGAAAAATTTCCATTTTGTTGGTTATCTAGCTCTGTATTGTAACCCTTTATATAATGCCATTATTCATAAGAATGCTATTTTTTCCACTCAATAGAATACAAAGTTGCACTTAGGCTTAAAATGATTTTATAAATTTGGTGAATACTTTCAACGTGCAGGAAGAAAGTTCCGAATTCTGTTAAAGGGCACCCTGCTGTGACTTTGAAGTTTTGCACCAATACAAACATATACTGGGCCCAAAATTGTTGCACTTTTGCAATAAGGCCTTCAATTTAGAAACAGTAGAATTTCAAACGCTATTTATATTAAATTGCCTAAAAGCTATTATCGCTTATCGAAGGTCTATTAGAAAAAACCGCTTCATATCACCCAAACTCGCCTGAGTTGAGATAAGTAAATTAGACATATTTATGAAATATAAATATGAATATCTCAGAAGGACATGCTCGACGAGTATATTATATATTTTTAACCTGAGGTATTAAATAAGATCATTAGATTAGATAAGATCGTTAGGTACACTGTTGAACAAATTCTGGTTTAACGCATTCATCAGTTTTTTCCCTAATCGTAAAAAATGACGATCGTTTATACTCCGATCTTCACCTTGACGGTCATCCTTAATTTTGTTGGTAAATATAAACCTATAATATATCTATGATTTCATT
This sequence comes from Andricus grossulariae, assembly GCA_011634705.1. Taxonomy (NCBI): domain Eukaryota; kingdom Metazoa; phylum Arthropoda; class Insecta; order Hymenoptera; family Cynipidae; genus Andricus; species Andricus grossulariae. The sequence goes on along the minus strand of JAABKJ010000132.1, from coordinate 27,436 downwards.
AAAATTTTCAAGTTTTCCGCAAAAATAATTTGTCTGGCGTAAACTGCATTTGATTTTGTTCGAAATGAATACGAATTCATTCTCCATTCATTCCAACGGCATTCAGAATGTGTATGTTATAGAAGTGAAATTCAAAAAACATTTTCTATTGATGCGAAACTTGTCCACACATTGAGTTAAAGTGTATCCGGGAATTTGTCAGCTCAGAAAACAAAATTTAACACATAAATTCAGTCAAGTTTTTTTGCACCGATTCAGCAACTCAATTGTTAGAAAGAAAGCTCTCACTTTTTTCTTGAATTAAAAATTGGCTAATTCAATTTCAAAACCAAGTAGTGTTATTGTTGAAATAATAATAGCATTCCCAAAATGACGGATTTGATCGAGATAGCTCGTTTTTTCAAGCACATATTCCGGACTCCAACGGGTAAAATCTTAAATTTAATTCTTGTTGGTGCATGAACGGTGTTTTTACGTTTTTAGAAGTCAGATATTTTTTATTTGTTTTGTACATAACTTGTGAAAACAATATAAAAACCAATCGACATCCTACAATGAAAAAACACCGTTATTTCACTAGAAAGGTCTGTTGAAGGTAACGGAATATCCATATCATAATCTGCGAAGCTACATTAAATGAGAATACAGTTATTTATTATAGTTATCTCTCGTTAATAAGTGAAGTAATCTACTATTATAGACAGATAACTAACAATTTTTCACGTGTTATTGCTCGAAGATGTTTTCGGTTATACGGCCGTGCAAAGTTTTTTCTGTTCTCCCAGTTTCCTGCTACAAAAGTGTGTAATAGCGCATTTTATTCTGTAAAAACATACTAAATACAACTTTTCTAGGATACTTCCCGATTGATGTTTCCAGAATATTGCTGACCTATCTATCTAAAAATTTCCCAGGACAATCTTCCCTCAAATCCTTAGCCTTTACTCGCAATTTTGCCACAACAAGTTTATGATATACCAACGTAGTTCAAGCCAATGAATCCTTTGTTTCTTCTTGCAGAGCTAAGTTCACAATTCGAATGCTTGCCTAATGGCGCCCCTATTCCTGGCGTTCCTCGTAGCGGCCCATCTGCTTCTTCTTCTTCTGACAGACAGCATCCACCGGCCGGTTTTCATTCTCCTGCCAGTACTATTTCTCCGATCAACTCTTCTTCTCTAACCAAATCTTCTCGACGTCCAAGGTCCAGGTCTCCTTCTGACCAGCGTATGGATCCACCTATCAGGCTTCCTTCTTCTGACGGATTAGGATATGAACTTGACCAACTTCCATTTATTCGGCTTGCTTCCTCTATAAATCGGTCCCGCATATTCGAGTACCGAAGATACACTTTTCCTGCGGATAAAGGAATTAAAATGAGCGTAGAACGGCATGTCTTTAAGCCCATATCAGCCCAAGAACAAATTGTATTATCAACATACGATGGTGACGTCTTTGCAATATTGTACAGCACTAATTTTCTTGCTGGACTATATACATATAGTCGTCGTCTTCACAAAAATGGACGGGCAAAAATCAACGTGGAAAGCGGCACGATCACCTTGTTGACCAAAGAGGAAATCAGGGAAGTTCCAGTAGGCCCTTATCGCCCAATCTTATCTCATTTCATAGTAGAGCAGGTAAACCACAATCCGCCACCCCAATAATGCAATTTAAAAAATGTGCAAAATTTTTTTGTAATTCATAGTATTCATAAAACGTTACAAGTAACTTTTAATTACAAATAATAATAAAAAGTCAATATCTTATACAGTTCCCAAACCTTCTTTCTTCTGTCAATGCCCCAGCCAATCTTTTCCAGGAACAAATAAAAAAGGTTCTGTTGCATTCCTTTACGGAACAGTTTTTTGAGGAAAATTATAATGGGCTTATAATGATTTACCTACAATAGTTTTCTTATGGGGGAGACAACCCTAATGTATATCATTATTTGCAGTTGCTAAGGTGAATGATATAGAAAAATATATTCACTTTAGAGAAGGCTGTGTTTTGCGCATGTGGAATCCTCCTTGAAACAACCCTTGAAGTTGAAAAATGTGTTAGAAGACGCTTATTGAAAAGGCGAAATCTTCTCGCTGATAATAGCAAATTTGTATACCAAAAGCAACCAAAAAATGTTTCATATCTCTAGCGCATCCGAAAGCCACCAAAAATCAACTCCTAGTGTAAAAAAATAAGTGCATAATTTCACGTCAAAAGCAACAAAAAAAGATTCACCACTCTGGTATGTGTAGAACTCGAACAAAATCGAGCCCTAAATTTTCGAAGATTCTGTAGAAACGCCGATTTGAAAAGTAAAAATGTTTTCGCTAATAATGGCAGATTTGCATGCCCTATGGGTCACAAAAATGTGTCATCCCTCTAGTGCATGTGAAACCCACCCCAAATCAATCTCGAAGGTTCCAGAAATATTTTAAGAAGACACAATTTTGAAAATTGGATATGTTTACGCTGATAAAGGCAGCACTTTATGTAAAAAGTATTCAAAAACAGTTTCATCCATCTAGCAAATGTGAAACCTATTCAAATCAACCTCTAAAGTTAGGGGTTGATTTCTTATACCAGTTATCTTACAGAATTTTTAATTCCATATTCAAGGTCTTTTTTAGGTTATTTCAAAGGTAATTTCAAGAATTATTATAAAACTAAGAGTAAATACAAGCGCGCAAAGCGCGCGCTAACGTCGCCAGATTTTTATACTCTAATATTAAAAACATTAGAGTTCCGAACATTTTTGGAACGAATTAAAGAATTTAATATTATTAATATTATTTTCTTCATTTAAATACTTTTGATTCTTTTGAGGATGCAAAGATTTTTAACGAATTTGAAAATCTTAACTGTCTCCACAAAATTTTACAACTTTTATTTGCGTTTCCGTAGAGATAAGTCTGGTCTAATACAGCTTGTTATTCAAGTACTGTTATATTTTAATTAGTAACGTTTTTTAAATCTTTAAATAAATATTGTTCATATTTAAGAAACTTACATGTGCAATTGATAATTTAGAAATTGTTGAATATCAAATACCTAAAAATTGCCTAATATCACGAAACCAAAATGGTTTACTTTCAAACGCTATTAATTTTAAATCTTCTGAGCACTAAAATCAGTAGATATCTATTATATATTTACGAGTTTTTAACTAAACCCTGTGGGATGACACCTTTTTTAATTAAAAGCTATTGACGTTTTTAAATAATATAAAGAACATTTTTTGGTTTTATTTTAATCCCAAGAAAAGTTTATTATGAAATAATTACATGTCTATCTAGAAATAATTACAGGTATTTTTTCTAAGCGAAATAATTTCCAAAAAAACGTGAAGACTATAATTGTTAAGAATCTTTCAAGGAATAGAATGAACTCTTGTAAATTTAAATTAAATAAAAATAATATCTTTAAACAATTTTAACCTCAACTATTTTATTATTGACGATTGGGTTTTCCTTCTAAAATATGTTGCAATAATCAATGAAGGTTTTGTTGTCAATTTTATAAATAAAGTTCAAGAAGAAGTAACTTTGAAATTTTAAGAAATTTTAATTTAAAATTATTTTATCCCTGATTATATAATTAAAAAAATGTTGCCATGAAATATTTACTTGCTGTTTTTAATGCTTAGAAATTGAATTAATCATTAGCGCTTGATAATAAACAATTTTGATTTCGCAATATTCGACAATTTTTAGTGTAAAATTCAACAATTTTTAAATTATCAATTGTACATGGAAGTTTCTCAAATACAAAAGTTACATGATTAGAGATTTAAAAAATGTGACTCATTAAAATATAACAATATTTGACTAACAATATTTAAACAACAGGCGTCTATTAGGCAAGACTTATCTGCTACGGATCAGCAAATAAAAAGTTGTAAAAAATTGTCGACAGAGCAAGATTTTCAGATACGTACGTAAAAAAACTTGGCATCCATAAAAATAATAAAAATACAGTAATAGAAATTTTTCAAACATATTTTGCAAACCGAAAATAAATAGATTTCAAATTTACCAATATGTGAATGCAAGTGGTTTTGAATATAAATGAAAATATAGTTATATTTCAAATCAGAGTTTAATTAGTTTCATTTATTGCGATTATTTTTCAATGATGGTGTATTTCTTTTTCTACGAACCTTTGTAATTTTATTTGGAATGTATCTGTAGCGTAAAATTTCAAATTTTATTTGGATTATCTTTGAAATAACCTGAAAAATATCTGGCATTGGAAAATCAAAATTCTGTAACATCCCTGATATAAAAAATCAACCATTAAACTTTATGGGTTGATATATGGGTTTCACCTGCACTAAAGAGACGTAACTTTAATTGGTTGCTTTTTGCATGCGACTTCTATATTATCAGCAAAAAAATTTCGACTTCTCAAATTAACTTAGTGATGCTCGTCGACCGGTGAAAGCAGGAAATAACTAAATTCGAGACTGTCTCTCGTTTTTCGAAAACAATATCTCGTCTTTCTTCATATCGTTAAAACGAGTGTCTCGTAAATCTATCGAGATCGTTTAAAAATGTTCATATTTATTTAAGTTTGTCATGACTAGTAATAATTCGGTTAATTACTTCTCATAAATGAATTGAGTTGGTTCTATTCTTCAAAAATATCATTTAGTATGGCAAATTAGTTTTATGTCGTTAAATATATCTTTTGAATTAATCATTGAAAAATGTACAATCAGTAAATAAGAATATATATATAAAAAGTATTATAGTGAGTAACTTGTAAAACATTTTTAAGAGTACAAATTAGCCTTAGATATGATTGTTTTACTTGAAATTTTCAAGAAGCAATTTTGAGGATATTGAGAAGAGATTTATAAAGAAAATATTCATTATTTCTTAATTTATAGTTTTGAAGCAATCACAAAATGAGTGAAAAAATGAAAATGTCAGCCCAACAGCAGCTTCACTGGTGAACTATAAAATTTATTACAGCTGAAATTAACTGAAAGTGTCTTATTGGTATAGGCTTAGGACGTCCAGATGCCCAAAACTGTAGCCCAGCATATTGCACAAATTTTTTTCGCACTTTCTGGGCAGCTAATCAATATTTTACACTGCCTGAACCCTAGGGGGACACATGAATATAATGAGTTATATATCAGAGTATTTGTTTAAAAAATTTTGTTTAAAAATAAATAAAATATGTATCCACTTTTTTTCACAAAAGAACGATTTGGCGACTGCGCGGGTCGAAAATTCCAAAATATATATTTTTGGGCCATCCTAAAATATATTTTGGATTTAAATATTTCTTCAGTGAAGTGAGGAGCGTGATAAAACGTATTTGGCCTTTCATATGAAAATGAAATAAAATTTAGATGATAAATGTTTATATTTTTAATATTTAATGCATTGCTTAACCAAAAGTAGGTATTTAAAATATGAATAAAATTACTTTTTTGGACGTGTGCAGCATCTAAGTCTCCGGAAACTCATTTGGATGCATCCTTTCAAGATGGCACAGTTTACATTTAGCCCATTTCACTTTTTCTTCACCCGGAAAGAAATAAAAAAACTCTCCCAATGATTTACAATTATGCTTTCTGCGTTTTGATCAGAAAGTACTTCCTTTTTCGGAATTTTGAATCCTATTAAGCTTACGTTTGAATCTATCAGGTTTTTATATTTTGGTGAATTTCAGTGAAAATAAAAATTAGTAATTATGATAGTAATGTATTAGATTACACAATAATAAAATACAAAAGGTTTCAAACGTTCCAATTTTCATCGATATTGATATTGAAATTGTGAGAATATATAATTCATTTTAAAATCTTTTATAATGTATTGAATTGAGTACACAATACTTATGTTAAAAAAATCTGTAAAAATACCCTAACTTGAAAATTAAGAGTATTTTACTGATGATAGTAGCATTTCATATCACAAGTATCAGGAAAAATTTTAATTTCTCTAGCGCATGTAGAACACACTCTAAATCAACCCCTAAAGTTTGAAAAAATCTTTAAAGACGCTAATTCAAAAAGTTTCAATGTTTTTGTTGACAATGGATTGCATTCCAAAAGCAACCAAGAAATTTGCATCCCCTAGCGTATGTGGAACCCACCACAAATCAGTTCCTAGTATAAAAAAACTATCTGTAAAGAGATACTAATTTGAAAAGAGGAAATGATTTTGATGATAATGGCATAATTTCAGGTGAGAAGCAACACAATGCCTCATGTTACCTAAAAATGTATCATCCTTCTAGTGCATGTGGAAACCACCCTAAGTACACCCCTCAAGTTTCAAAAATTCTGTAAAAAGCCACTTTTTCTCAAAGTCGAAATATTTTCGCTGATAAAGGCAGCATTTTATGTCAAAACTGCGCTGGTTATTGAAATATATCTCTGAACCGTTATTTCGATTTTAAAGAATGTTTTTTCGCTGTTTGAAAATTTTCCATTTTGCTGTTAGAAAAAATTGCTTTATGTTACCCAAACTCGCCTTAGTTAGGATAACTAAATTAGACTTTTTAATGAAATATAAATATGAATATCTTAGAACAACAAGCTCGATGACTATAGTACATCATAGAAACATGGGGTATTAGATAAGATCATTAGATTACATAAGATCGTTAGGTGTACTGTTTACCAAATTCTCAACCAACGTATTCATCAGTTTTTGTCATAATAGATGAAAATGGGGATCTTTTATACTCTGGTTTTCACCTTTATGGTTATACTTAATCCTATTCGTAAATATCATACTTTAATATATCTATAATTTTAAAAACATTTTTAAGCTTTTCGAAAAAAAAACATTTGTCCTGCGTAATCCGCTTTGATTTTTTTCAAATGTATGCGAACTCTATCCCTGTTCATTCCAACGAGATCCAGAATGTTTATGTCATAAAAATGGAACTTGAAAAACATTTTCTATTTATAACGAACGTATCCAAATGTCAGAACCAGAAAGTACATTGAGTTTATGTATATCCAGAAATTAGTCTGCTCAAAAAATAAATTCTGATACATTATACCAGTGAACTTTTTTTATACCGATTCAGCAACTCAATAGTTAGAAAGAAAGATAATACCTTTTTTTTAAATAAAAAATTAGCTTTCTAATCACCATCTGAATTTAAGAAAACTAATTCATTGAATTATTTCCTTTTAAGAATAAATTTAATTTGGAAAACACATTGTGTTAATGTCGGGAAAATAATATAAAAAAGATTACATATCCGGATAAATTTCGGACATAAAAAGATGAATTCCAGACAGAACCGGATTATCGTCGGGTAGCCAAAATGACGGATTTGATCGAAAAAGCTTCATTTTTCAAGAAAATATTACGGACTTCAACGGCTAAAAATCTAGTGACATGTCAGATGATAAATTAGAGAATTTATGATTTATGCTGGAATTCAGACAAATTTACCGGAATCCGCATTCCGCCCGACATTTCAATCGGGTGATCTTAAACTTAATTCTGCACGGAAAAAAAGTTGACTAACACAGATTTTCTTGCTTCAATTGTGGAAACCGATTCAACGTCAATATATCATTAAACAAAAAAATCTGCTTAAAAATGAATTTAGAAAATGAAAATTCTGACGATGGTTTCAATGGTTTTCTGCTGCATAAGTGTGTAATAGCGTTTTGCATTCTGTGAAAACAATACTAAATAAAGTTTTTCATGATCCTTTTCGAATAATGTGCTCAGAGTATTGCTGGTCTAACTTTCTAAAAATTTCCCAGGACAATCTTCCCTTAATGTCCCTGGCCTCCACTCGCAATTTTGCCACAACAAGTTTATGATATACCAACGTAGTTCAAACCAATGAATCCTCTGTTTCTTCTTGCAGAGCTAAGTTCACAATTCGAATGCTTGCCTAATGGCGCCCCTATTCCTGGCGTTCCCCGTGGCGGCCCATCTTCTTCTTCTGACAGACAGCATCCACCTGCGGGTTTTAATTCTCCTGCCAGAACTAGTTCTCCGATCAAGTCTTCTTCTCCAAACGAATCTTTTCTACGTCCAAGGTCCAGGTCTCCTTCTGCCGAGCGTATGGATCCACCAATCAGGCTTCCTTCTTCTAACAGATCTGGATATGAACTTGACCAACTTCCCTTTATTCGGCTTACTTCCATTATAAATCCGAACCGGATATTCGAGTTTCGAAGATACACTTTCCCTGCGGATAAAGGAATTAAAATAAACGGAGGACGGCATGTCTTTAAGCCCATTGCAACCCAAGAACAAATTGTATTATCAACATACAATGGCGACGTTTTTGCAATAATTAGCAACATTGATTTTTTGACTGGACTATATAAATATAATCCGCGTCTTCGTAGCACTGGACGGGCCAAAATCAATATGGAAAGCGGCAGGATTACCCCATTGACCTCAGAGGAACTCAGGGAAGTTCCAGTAGGTCCTTATCGCCCAATCTTAGTTAATTTTATAGTAGAGCGGGTAACCCACAATCCGCGGCTCCATTAATTTAATTTATAGTGGATTGTAAAACAAGCGGGATACAGCGTCGATTATCAACGAGCATGAAGTTTGCCACGCGGCCGTAGCGAGCGTGGCAAGTCATGCGAGTTTGTAATCGACGTATCGACGTTTTAGGGAGACGGGGTAGATTTGGGATGCGCATGAGATTACTTAGTTCTCTAGAGGACTACATGCCACATTACTTAGCTGTGACGTCACTAATCCAGCAAAGACCAAAACAGATTCTTCTGAACGAACGTGTAAGTCGCAAGTTCCGGCGCAGGTATTGTGGAAAAAAATTTAGAAAAATTTGTGTGATCCAAAGTTATCTTAGAACTTGGCAAGTAAGTTGTAATTACAAATAATAATACAACGTCAATATCTTATATGGTTTCGAAGCCTTCTTTATTCCGTCAATGCCCCAGCCAATCTTTTTCGCAAACGAATAAAAAAGGTTCTGTTTCATTCCTTTACGAATACGTTTTTTGAGGAAGATTATAATATTTTAATAAGCAACACTTTTTAAATCTTCAAATGAATAGTGTTTATATTTGAGAAACTTACGTGTACAATTGAAAATTTAGAAATTGTTTAATATCAAATATTTAGAAATTGTCCAATGTAACGAAACGAAAATGGTTTGCTTTCAAACGCTATTAATTTGAAATCGTCTGAGCACTAAAAACAGTAGTTATCTATTTTATATTTAAGATTTTTAAATAAACCCTGTGAGATGAAGCATTTTCTAATTGAAAGCTTCTACAATATTCAAATGAAATAAAGAATATTTTTTGGTTTTATGTTAATCTCGCAAAAAGCTTATTATGAAATTATGAAATGTCTAACTATAAATAAGTACAGGTATTTTTTCTAAGCGAAATAATTTCGAAAAAACGTGACGACTAGAATTGTTAAGAATCTTTTAAAGAATAAAAGAAGCTTTTGTGAATTCAAATTGAATGAAAATAATATCTTTAAATAATTTTAACCTCAACCATTTTACTATTTACGCTTTGAGTATTTTCTAAAATGTGTTGGAATAATCAGTCAAGATTTTGTTATGAATTTTAGAAATCAAGTTCAAGAATCAGTTATTTTGAACTCAACAATACATCTGCAACATCCTTCGGTTTCCTAAATGAAGAAACTTAAGGTTTTTTAAAGATCTAAATAAATTTAAAAAATACGCTCTATTTTATTGTCAAATTCTCAAATTTTAAAAACTTCTAATTTAAAATTATTTTGTCCCTGAGTATTTAATTCAAAAATCGTTACGTCAATTAGGCAAGACTTATCTGCTACGAATCAGCAAATGAAAAGTTGTAAAAAAGTTTCGACAGAGCAAGATTTTTAGATACACTCGTAAAAAACTTGGCATCCATAAAAATAATAAAATTACAAAAATGAGAATTTTTCAAATATTATTTACAAACTGACAATGAATAGGTTCCAAATTTACCAATATTTAGATGCAAGTGGCTTTGAAAATAAATAAAAAGATAATTATATCCCTTGTACAAACTTTCCCGGGAATTGACCGGGAATCTCCCGGGAGTTTATTTTCGGGAATCGAACGGAATCTTCTCCGAGACACAGAGATGTGCTAGACGCGGAACCTGACCAATATTTTCGGGTCTGGATCCAGCAGTTTACAATAGCAGAACCGATCCGAAAATTTCTGTCCGAGTCTCTCAAATACCTGATATGGTATTATTCGGATCGAGGGTCCAGTTACCTGTCAGAATATCTTCGGATCTATTATGTGACACTTTCAGCTGCGCAATAAACTTCTGTGGGACTGATGGTTGCGCTCCAGAGTTATGTTGCACTTTCGGATGTTCAGCAGACTTATGTGGCTGTTGTGATTGCGCGCTAGAGCTATGTCGCACTTACGGATGCGTAGTAGACGGTTTTATTGGTGCGCGATAAAGTAGTGCGCAACTTAACATTTGACAGAAGTCTCATGCGCAACTGGAAGGGCAATACATCTTCAGTGCACACCCGGAAAAGCCACATAAGTCTACTGCGCATTCGAAATTGAAACCTAGCCTTAAAGTGCAACTTAAAATGCCACAGAAGTCTACTGCGCAGTCAGAATTGCGACAAAACTCGAGTGCTTATCCAGATTTGCAAAATATCTCTAATGCGCAACCACCAATGCCACATAATTCTACTGCGCAGCCGGAAGTACAACTTAACTCTAGCGACAACCACAAATCCTACACAAATCTACTGTCAAAACTGCGCTGGTTATTCAAATATATCTTTAAATATTTATTTCGATCTGACAGAATGCTTTTTCGCTCTTTTAAAAAATTTCCATTTTGTTAGTTATTTAGTTGCGTACTGTAACCCTTTATATTATGCCATTATTCATAAGAATGCTTGCAAGGTGCAGGAAGAAAGTTCCGAATTCCGGTATAGGAGCACCCCGCTGTGACTTTAAAGTTTTACACCAATGCAACCATGCACTGGGCCTAAAATCCTTTTGCTTTTGCTATAAGCCCTTGTATTTAAAAACGGCTAAATTACAAACGCTATTGATTTTAAATTGTCTAGGGGCTATTATCGCACAGAAAAAAAAAACAGAAGTAGATGTTTGTTGCAGGTAATTTACAAGTAGATAAAATTTAATTTTTTTGCGTAGATACAAAACAAGATTTAATAGAGTTGACATGGTAACTATTTTACATGTGGTGGGTAAGTCGCAACACGTGAAGTTAATTTTTGTTGACGGTAAAGATTACTTTGAAATCGCTGTAAAACATAAATTTTGTTTCTTCTGTGCGCCCATCGAAGGCCTGTTAGAAAAAGTCGCTTTATATTATTCAATCTCGCCTCAGTTAAGTTATTAGACTTATTTATGAAATATAAATATGAATGTCTCAGAAAGACAAACTTGTCGACTATAGTATATAGTATAAATATGAGGTATTATATAGATAAGATCGTTATATCAGATAAGATTGTCAGTTGCACTGTTAAAGATATTCTTGATTAACGCATTCATCAGCTTTTCCCCTAACAGACAAAAATGAGGATAATTTATACTCCGGTCTTCACATTGATGGTCATCCTTAATTCTTTTGGTGAATATAATACTATAATATATCAATAATTTCCAAATATCTTTTTCCAAACTTCAATTGAGCTTGTTCGAAATGAATACGAATTGATTCTTAAATCATTCGAACGGAATCTAGAATGCATATGTCATGAAAGTGGAATTTAAAAAAGATTTGTTATTATTACGAAACTTTTCCGAATATCAGAACCAGAAAGTACATTGAGTTAAAGTGGAACCGGAAAATTTCGAAAACACGTAGTAATATTTGTTCGGATAATAATATAGAAAAGATTACATATTCGGATAAATTTCTGACTCATAAAGATGAATTACAAACAGCCGGATTAACTTCGGATTGCCAAAATGACAGATTTGATCGAAATAGCTTTATTTTTCATGCAAATATTTCGGACTCCAACTGTTAAGAATCAAGTGACATGTCAGATGATAAAATGAAGAATTTCTGATTCATGCCGAAATTCAGACAAATTTTCCGGAATCCGCATTAAGTCCGACATTTCAAGCAGGTGATCTTAAACTTGATTCTTCACGCAAAAAAAGTTAGCTGACATCCAGATTTTCTTGCTTCAATTGTGAAAACCGATTCAACGTGAAGATATCATAAAAGAAAAAAGTCTGTTTGAAAATGAATGTAGAAAATCGGCATTTTGACGATGGTTTAAATGGTTTCTCAATTCGTATATAAACAAAATTTGCGTAATTCGAACGTTCATGTGCATGAACGATGTTCTTGCATTTTCAGAAGTCATTTTTTTCACATAGCTTCATGAGAAACAAGTTAAAACCAATCGACTTTCCACAATGAAAGAACACCGTTAATTCGCTAGAACTTTCTACTGAAGAAAAGGAAATATCGATATCATAAAGTGTGAAGCTGCATTAAATAATAGTAAAATTGTTAATTTTAGTTATCTTCCGTTAATAAGTGAAGTAATCTTCTGGTATCAAAAGAGAGCTAAGATGTTTGTACGTGTTATTGTTCGAAGATATTTTTCTTAGTATGGCTGTGCAAAGTTTTTTTCCGCAACAAGTTTATGATGTACCATCATACTCAAACAAATAATCTTTTGTTGCTTTTTGCAGAGTTAAGCTCACAATTCGAATGTTTGCCTAATGGCACCCCTATTCCTGGTGTTCCTCGTGGCGACTCATCTTCTTCTTCTGACAGACAGTATCCACCTGCTTGGTCTCTCTCTTCTGCTAGACCTCGTTCTCCGATCAGGTCTTCTTCTCCAACCGAATCTTCTCTTCGTCAAAGGTCCAGGTCTCCTCCTGTCAGGCATTTGGATTCACCTATCAGGTTTCCTTCTTTTGACGGATCTGGATATGGACTAGACCAACTTTCATTTATTCGGCTGACTCCGATTAAAAATCCGAACCGGGTATTCGAGTTTCGAAGATACACTTTTCCTGAGGATATATCACTTGAAATACGCGTGGGACGGAATAGCTTTGGGCCCATCTCAACCCAAGAACAAATTGTATTATCAACACACGATGGTGACGTCTTTGCAATATGGAGCAACACTTATTTTTTTTCTGGGCTATATAAACATAGTACGCGCCTTCACAATAAAGGACGGGCAAAAATCAACATGGAAAGCGAAACGATTACCCCATTGACCACAGAGGAAATAAGAGAAGCTCCAGTAGGCCCTTCTCGCGCAATCTTACGTAATTTTATAATAGAGCGAGTAAACAACAATTCGCCGCACTATTAATTCAATAAAAAAAAATTCTAAAAATTTTTGTGACTCAAAGTCATCTTAAAACGTTACAAGAAAGTTGTAATTACAAATAATGATAGAAAGTAAATATATGATATAGTTTCCAGGCCTTCTTTATTTCGTCAATGCCCCAGCCAATCTTTTTTGGATTTGTATGCGAAAAGCAACCAAAATGTGTCTAATCTCTTTAGCGCATGTGAAACCCACCACAAATCACCCCCTAGTTTAAAAAAAATTCCGTAAGAAGACACTAATTTCAAAAGATAAAATGTTTTCGCTAATAATGGCAGATTTGCGTTCCCCATGGTTCACAAAAATGTATCATCCCTTTAGCGCATTTAAAACCGACCCCGAATCAACCCCGAAAGTTTCACCAAATTTACAAAAAGACACTATTTTGAAAATTCGAAATATTTTTGCTGACAAAAGCAGAATTTTATGTCAAAATTATTCAAAAACAGTTCCATCCTTTTAGCACAAGTGGAACCCATCCTAAATCAGCTTCTCAAGTTTAGGGATTGATTTCTTATACCAGTTATCTTACAGAATTTCTATTTCTATATTCGAGGTCTTTTCCAGGTTATTTCAAAAGTAATTTAAAGAAAATTCAAAACTTTAAGCTCTCAGATTTATTTCAGAAAAATTAAAGAGTTTTATAGGAAGAGAAAAACATCATATTGTTAGCAACTTATTCATTTTTAAATTACCAGTAAATTCAAGCGCGCAATGCGCGCATTCACATAGCCCGGTTTTGATGTTTCCTAATATTAAAGGCATAAGAGTTCTGAACATTTTTTGAAAAGAGTTAAATAATTTGATAAATTATTAATTCTACTTTTCAAATCTTTAATTAAATACTCTTTATATTTGAGAAACTTACATTTACAATTGTTAATTCAGAAATTGCTGAATATCAAATATCTAGAAATTGTCTAATACTACGGAACCAAGATGGTTTGCTGTCAAACGCTATTCATTTAAAATTGTCTAAGCACTAAAAACATTAGGCATCTATTCTATATTAAATATTTAAAAACTAAACCCCGTGGCATGACACACTTTTTAATTGAAAGTTTTTGAAATTTTTAAAGAAAATGAAGAACATTTTTTAGTTTTATTTTATTCTTGAAAAACGCTTATTATGGAATTATGAAATTTCTAACTATAAATAAATACAGGTGTTTTTTCTGAGCAAAATAATTTCCACAAAAAAGGTGACGACTAGAATTGTTAAGAATCTTTCAAAGGATAAAATGAGGTTCTTTAAATTCAAATGAAATGAAAATTATATTCTTGAACAATTTTAGCCTCAACTTTTTTACTATATATGCTTGGTTTTTTCTTCTTCAAAATTTGTTGCAATGGGGCCCGGTCCATGCTACATACATTGAACTTCACATGATGAAATTTAAGTCTACACATGCTAATTTCCTCGTTTAACTCTTAGTCTCTATATAAACGAAGAAGAGAAAAATGTTACTATTTGAAAGCCCTACAAGATTATTGAAACAACTTTTTGAATTTTCTTGAAAATTTGAAAATTCAAATTTTGATTGCACAAAATGATGAAAAATCAATTATTAATAATAATAATTACTACAATTATTATTATTATTATTATTATTATTATTGCAATAATTCCATTTTGCGATCAAACTATGCAAGATAGAAAAAAATATAAATCAACAAAAAATGTGTACCCAAATTAGATCTACAAATTTGTTATTAATCACTTCTTTATAGGACACGTAGTTTTAGTTTTATTCGTAAGAAGCAATATTGAAAATAAAAAAATACAATTTTTGGACAAACGACATAAACTACAAAAAAAATAATAAGAAAAAACTTATTCAACCAAAAAAGAGCTTCATATTTGTTATAGATTATTTTTTCATAGGATGCGTGGTTTTTCTTTCATTCGTAAAAAACATTAAAAACTAAAAAATCTAATTTTCGGACAAACAACACAAACTATAAAAAAATGAATTGACGAAAGTTACTGATCCAAATAGAAGCTACAATTTTTTCGTTGATAATATTTTTTAATAGGACGCGTAGTTTTTGTGTTAATCGTAAAAAATAACGTTGAAAATGAAAAAATTTAACTTTTGGAAAAAGGGTACAAGAGACGAAAACTAAAGATCTACAAATTTGCTATAAACTTTTGTTATAGAAGTATATTAAAATCAAAAAATTACCTTTGCGGAAAAAGGACACAAGCTGCAATAACATTTTATTTGATAAAATTTGTCGCCTAAATTATATCTACAAATTTGCTTGAAACCACTTTTCGCTAGGATACGTATTTTCAGTTTAAATTGTAAAAAATAACATTAAAATTAAACAAAGTAAATTTATGGAAGAACGACACAAGTTTTAATAAAATGTTTATTAACAAATTTGTTTTTCCTTATAGGATGCGCACTTTTTCCTATTATAAAAACAAGTCAATGAAAATACGTATAAGTTTCCATGCTAATGCATATTATGAACAGTAATAATATAAATTTATTGAAATGATACATTTTTCAGGGTAGCTGAGAATAATATGTAATGCAAAATATGAAAGAAATATTTAAGTAATCATGATAAATAAAATTTGTACTTTATTTTGTAATTTATGAATAAGCTCCCAGGCCAAAGTACATGAATAAATGTAATATACAATTGATATAAAAGTATTAAATATAATGTAGAAAAGTTCACATTTTGGACAAAATCGAGTTTGAAGCACGAGATACGTGATAAGAATGTGTTTGTTAAAGCCGAAGGAGATTTATCAAAAAAGAATTCACAATTACCAAATTACAGTTGTCGATGCTTTCACCTTTAATTTGAAAGGTGAAAGTTTCAATTCAAAAATATTCATCTTTGAATCTCCAGTATACATCGATGTCCAGTAGACATTGTCCACTTGGTTGCGAACTTCGTCCTTAATTATAGTTGTGATACTTAAAAAGAAAGTACCAGCAGAAACTATTGTTTTTTCATTCAAATTTTTTTTTTCGACATAGGATGACAAATATTCAAATGAAGTAACTTTCATAAAAGCAGAAAAAGTTCAATTTAACTTGAAGCTCTGAAGCACAAACTTATTTTTAGAATTTCTTAGATATTATTGTATCTCTATATGCAATGCTTCAAGCGTATAATATTTTTTGTGATAGTAATCACTGGCACTGTTTAATGTAAAATTATCTTCCCAGAGTGTTTTAAATATTTTATTATCCCATTTGGTCTCTCCGCCAGGGCTTGAAACGATCCATTTAAATTTTATAATTTGTAAATAAAATCCACGAGAATTCTTCTCATATGCTATACATATGCATAGGCGATAATTTAAATTAAGACATTTATCTGTAGCCACACTCAAGCCCTTTTTCTCATTATCCGTCATTGGACAACAACTTCCAAATGCACTATGGAGGACTTTCCGGCGAATATTTCTACAGGGGCTTTTTTGCAGAGAATTTACATGCAAACTTATGAATCATAATAAACATTTACCGATGAAAATCATATTTCCTTCAAGTTTAACGTCTATACTCCAATGTGTAGAGTTTCATGTGTACAATTTTCACGTGTAGAATTTAATGTGCACAGTTGAACGTGTGCAATTTAATGTGCACATTTGAACGTGTAGACTTTTCAGATAACGAAGTGTACAATTAAATAGAATTAATGTACAGAGTTATTACGTGTAGACTTTAGTGTATAAACTTGAAAGAGAAGACTTCAATGTATAGACATTTCGACTTATTATTCAATGTGTATACTTTCACGTGGTGTAATACAACAATTTTTAAATTGTCAATTGTACATGGAAGTTTCTTAAATATAAAGAATATTCATTTAAAGATTTTTAAAGTGTCACCAGTTAAAGTATAACTGTATTTGACTTACAATATTTGAATAACTCTCTATTTTTATATGGAATAAAGCTGTCAGCGCAAAGTTTTAAATTTTATTCAAATTAGCTTTGAAATACACTGAAAAATATATGAAATTCGGAAATCAAAATTCTGTAACATCCCTGGTATAAGAAATCAACCACTAAACTATAGAGGTAGATTTGGGGTGGCTTTTACATGCGCTAGAGCCATGTAACTTTTTTCGAATACCCTTGAGATGAAATGCTGCTTTTATTAGCGATATCATTTCGAATTTTCAAATTAGCGTCTTTATAGAATCTTTGAAAACGTAGGAGTTAATTCAGGGTGGATTTTACATACGCTAGAGAGATTAATTTTTTTCTGGTTGCTTTTGGCATGTAAGCTTTCCATTATCGGCGAATCGATTTCGACTTTTCAAATTAGCGTCTGTACACAATTTTTCAAAACTTAAGGGTTGATTTAGAGCACGTTCCACATGCGCAAGAGGGATTGAATTTTTGGCTGATACTTATGACATGAAATGCTGCTATTACCAGCGAAATATTTTGACATTTTGAGTTAGAGTGTTTTTACAGATTTTTTTATCTTTATGAGTCGTTTCAGGAAGAATTCCAAATCCGCGAAACGTAGCCTTTTCTAAAGCAAATACATTTTTCTGTATCATTAGCCTTACAAATTAAAAGCAATGAACTAGTATAATAAAAAAAGCATTATCAGCCTAATAAAATTTAACCTAATAATTTAACCTTTTTTATTTGTTTCCGAAAAAAATTGGCTGGGGCGTTGACGAAAGATTGAAGGCTGAGGAACCATATAATATATTGACTTTTTATTATTATTGGTAATTACAAGTTACTTGTAACATTTTAAGAAGAGTTTGCATCACAGAAAATGGTATATACCTTTTAAATTGAATTAATGGTGCGGCGAATTGTGGTTTACCTGCTCTACTATAAAATTCTGTAGGATTGAATGCCTCCTGCCTACTGGAACTTCCCTGATTTCCTTTTTGGTCAATGAGGTAATTCTGCCGCTTTCCATGTTGATTTTTGCTCGTCCTTTATTGCGAAGGCGACGACTATATTTATATAGTCCAGAAAAAAAAGAAGTGTTATCCCATATTGCAAAGATGTCACCATCGTTTGTTGATAGCACAATTTGTTCTTGGGTTGATATGGGCATAAAGATATCCGATCCTCCGCGTATTTCAATTCCTTTATTCGCAGGAAAAGTGTATTTTCGAAACTCGAATACACGGTTCGGATTTCTAATCGGAGTAAGCCGAATGAATGGAAGTTGGTCAAGTCCATATCCAGATCCGTCAAAAGAAGGAAGCCTGATAGGTGGTTCCAAATGCATGTCAGGAGGAGACCCGGACCTTAGATGAAGAGGAGGTTCACTAGGAGAAAAAAACCTATTCGGAGTATGAGATGTGGCAGGAGGAAGGGAACTGGCAGGATTATACTGTGTCTCAGAAAAAGAAGAAGACGGGCCGCCACGAGGAATACCAGGAATAGGGGCACCATTAGGCAAACATTCGAATTGTGAACTTAGCTCTGCAAGAAACAATAGAAGATTAATTTTTTAATGAATGTTCGTATATCATGAACTCCTTATGGCAAAATTGCGAGGAAAGACTGAGAACATTGAGAGAGACTGTCCTGGGAAAGTTTTAGAAAGCTGGATCAGCAATATTCAGGGATCAGGGATGCGGAAATAGTCCAGCATACATTGTATTTATTATGTTTTTTGTGTACTGTTTTACTGTTTTTTGTGTAATGATAATATTATAGTATTATATTCACCAATAGAATTAAGGGTAACAGTCAAGGTGAAAACAACACAGAATGTAATGCAATTTAATTTAATTTGGAAAAATCATACACACAAGCAAGAAATTCGCGGGAAAACGGAGAAAGCATTGCACATCCATAATTCATAAAACATCTGCGAACACGGAAAACAATATAAAAATTGTATTCTCATTTGATAAATTCAGAATTCTTCGTTTTGTTTTTGAGCCGACAAATTACCTATTCCACTTTCATTGAATATACTATCTGGTTCTGAAATTCGGAGAAATACCTTATCAATAGCAAATGTTTTTCAAATTCTATTTTTATCACACACACACATTTTGGATTGTGGTGGAATAAATTGAGATTGAATTCGTATTCATTTTGAATAAACTGAAATAGTTTTGGGAAAAGAATAGCGATGGAGATAGAATGGGGTCTACGTCGCAAAAATTGTTTTTTCGGAAAGATTAAAAATGTTTTTGAAATTAAAGATATATTATAGTATTATATTTACCAATAGAATTGAGGATAACAGTCAAGGTGAAAACAATAGTATAAACGGTGCCCATTTTTGGATATTGGCGGAAAAACTGATCTATGCGCTAATGAAGAATTTGGTTAACAGTGAAACTCATGAATATTCTGGTATTTTATTACATACTATCTTAATCTTCATCTCATGTGCTATAGTCGCCAAGGTTATTCATTTGATATCTTCGTGTTGATCTTTCATAAATCAGTCTAATTTGGTTATCTCAACTGAGGCCTGCTTGGAAAAAGCGAGTTATGCTAATAGCTCTCAGATAAAAAACTGATTTTCAACAGGAATTTTTTGTAACCTGTTATGAACGTTTTGGGCACCTGTCTAAAGACGTTTGATAAGTTTAGAACAAGCAAACCCCTATTGCATTTTTTCGTTTAGGAATATTAAGATGAAAAATTGTTCGGTGAGGATACAGTTGGTTCAATTTAGGTCAGGAAATTGAAAAGAAGAAGAAATTGGATGTTGATAATGTCATTGACTCTTTTCTACCAAATTTTAATTTCTCATTAAATTTTAAATTTTATACTCAGTGTCGTCAAGGTGAACACCAGAGTATGAACGATCCTCATTTTTGGCGTTAATCAAGAACTTGGTTAACAGTGTGACATAATTAATATTCCGTTGTTTTATTAGAGTATATAATGGTATCTCAATCTTTATCTCATCTGCTATAGTCGCCAAGCTTACCCTCTTGAGATATTCATATGTACATTTCATAATTCCGTTTCATAATTCCAATGTCGTGGACACCTTTCTGAAGGGGTTTAGTAATTTTTGAAGACAAAAAACTATTGATTCTTTTTGTTTGACAAAATCAGGGTGAAAAAGTTGGTCGGTTATTATTTCTTCATGAAAATAAGCATTAAGTGTGTTTTTTGAAGATACTTCATATTATGATTTTGTAACTTCCTTGAAGTAATTTAGATTCAAGAACAAAATTTGATATTGTCTTTTTTTAACCTAAGGTTTCCTCAATGAAGAAAGCCAAGTTTTCCTCTTGACAAAACTCAAACTTTTCTACCAGCAAATGCATTTATTTGGAAACTGTGAAACCTGTTTTCTACTCAGTAAGAAACAGTTTTTTTCGAATAACCTCGTTATTTTTCATTTAAGTTTAAAATTTTATATTTAGGGCACTCTGTACTTTTTTCATATTAAACAAGCATCGGTTTTGAGGGCAAAATAATTTTTAACGAAAAACAAAAATTTCATATATCTATTTGTATTTTAAGTTTACTTATCTTTAAGGTTATATAAACATATTTTTTCTACCAAACAATTGAATTTTGCACCAAGAAAGATGAATTCTCAACGAAAAAGTATCATACATAATGGATATTCCAACCAAAAAAGATTTCAATTTTTAATAAAAAACAGTTGATTTCATCCAAAATTAAGAATGTTCAGTCAAATAGTTAAATTCCCAACCGAACAGATAATTTTCAACTGAAACCTATGAATTCTCAATAAGAAATGTTATAGTTGATATTTCAGTCAAAAAATATTTTTATTTTGAATCGAAAAGTGTTGAGTTTATCCAAAAAAGACAAGCTTCCAACAAAATAGGTGAATCTTCAACCAAAACTTATTAATTGTCAAATAAACAGTTGCATTTTTGACCAAAAAGTATTTTTCAACCAAGAAAAAAAATGTAACTGATTTATTATTTGAGAGATAAAATAATTTTTAATCAAAATTTCGATAATTTATTTATTTTTTAAGTTCATTTGTTTGTTTGTTTTTAAGGTTATATAACTATAAGTTTCCTATGTTTATTTAAAAAATTCAAAAAGATTTTTGAATTCATATGAAATGGAAAAAGTATCTGAAAAGTTTTCAAGACGGTTTTTCTATTTTACAGGTTTTTACAAAATATTAGAAAAAATTCGATTCAGTATAAAAGATATTTAGAACTTGTAGAAGTTTTAAAGAATATTACAGATATTGTATGAACTTTCGAAAATCTTTCAACATTTTCAAATATTTTTAATCTCTTCAAAACTTCTGAAATTCCTAAATATATTTTGAACTGACTGGGATTATTCCCAAAAATTTTTTAAAAGTCTACAAATTAAAAAAATTATCCTAAAATCTTCTCGATTCTTAGAAAAAATTTTAATCTGTTAAAATGTTACAAAATCTTTTTGAATTTTCTTCAAAAATTAATTTTTCACAATCAAAAATCATTCGAAATTTTCTCAGGATTTTAAGAAAATTTGTTTTCGTTCTCTTGAAACTTCCAAAATTCCTTAAAAGTTTGTGAAGTTTTTGTTTGAAATCTTCAAAACTCTACATTTTCTTTTAAATTTCTTGAAATATGTTTAAGTCTGAAATTATTTTTTTACCTTTTCAAAACTTCTAAATATCTCTTAAACTCACTCAAATTTTTTCTAAAATTATCTAATCTTGCAATATTGAAAAGTTTCACTATAAAATCTTCTACATTCTGTTTCAACATTTTAGGAAATCAGTTGAAATATTTCCGAATTTTTCGCAATTTCCTTTTAAAATTAATTTTTCAAAATAAAATATCATTTGCAGTTTTCCCAGCTATCTTGAGACAATTTTCTGGTCTCTTGAAACCTTTAAAAATTCATAGAAGCTTTGTTTTAAAAATATTTAGACACTGAAATTTTGTTTTAAAAACCTCTAAATCTTTTCAAATTTCACATTATTTTTAAATCATTTTAAAACTTCTTAAACCTCTAAATATCTTTTGAAATAATCGTCAGTTTTCTCAACATTGATTGCTTTCGAAACATTCCAGGAATCAAAAACAGCGATGTTGAAAATTCAGATATTAAAACTATTATAATTTTATAAAATTTTTAATATGAAATAAAGTTAAATTTCCTCATCAAAATTTAATTAATTTATGAAAATTAAAATTTTTCTTACAAAAATGTGCGATGAATTTTTAGAGAATTTTGGAGCCAATGAAATTAATTTTGAATGAAGCGGTCCAAACATGATTTTGTGAAGAAAAAACCTGCAAGTACAAGCTCCAATTTATTTTAAATATACCGCTGAAAGTGGATGGCGTCTCTTGTATAGCGCAGGCGTAAGCACACTGCCGCTGCCATGACTTTCATGATTTTTCGTTTCTGATTAAGTGGATTCTGACTTCAATTTATTGCAAGTTAAATGATTTTGATCAATGATATTATTATTTTTGGTGTCTGTTTAGTTTCTTCAAAATGGATAAATTCTAGTTTCATATTGAAGAATAAGTGAATAGTTTAAAGGGAACCAGGAAAGTTTTCTTAAAAAAGTTAGGTTGACTAAAATATATTTTCAGAAAAATTAAACGTCTTCCAGGCTTATAATGTACAGAAATTGGAAAATGTACTGCAGAATCACTAGACATGCGGTAAAAAATTGCCTGTGAAAAAAATCCTTGTGAATTTTTCATAACAAAAAATATAGTAATCTTGTTAAAAATTTCATGAATGAAAACTTTCGAACTTCTTATCCACGATTCCCTGTTGGCATTCGTGGAATTTGCCGTCATACTCTTTCTGAACATGGTGTTGGATATTTTAAAAGACCATTGATAATTATTCGAAATAATTTTGATAAAAATTTGCCAAAAGAGACTAGGGGCCCTAGTTTCTACTGATGAATGCAATTGTTTTATATGTTTGATAGGCAGAAAAAAGGTCGGTGTCATAAGAGTAATGTATCGACTATTATCACTGCTGACAATGGTCTT
Organism: Andricus grossulariae; assembly: GCA_011634705.1. Taxonomy (NCBI): domain Eukaryota; kingdom Metazoa; phylum Arthropoda; class Insecta; order Hymenoptera; family Cynipidae; genus Andricus; species Andricus grossulariae. The sequence continues at coordinate 4,187 of JAABKJ010000132.1, read as the reverse complement.
AATGACCGTTTATGTAAACCATTCAAAATGTGCCAGAGAAGGTTCAAACAAATATTGATAGAAGTCCATCGGTTAGAGATTGTGGTAAATGTTTTCAAGCATACGATACCCTTGCAATAATGCAATAACAGCTCGAGTTAATGTTATACAGATAGTACCAAAACTTTCAAAAACACAACAAGAACAAATCGCTTCGTCATTATTGAAAAATAAACTTGGCTCAAGCAGTATCTCTTCTTGTAGCGGTTCTTCAGGTCACCAGAATGTATCACTTGACCTAATTACATCAGGGTTGAAAAGTGCAAATAACTATTAATCCAGAAAAGAGAGCAAATTTTTTTCGGCACTGAAAATTTAGAAAGTTTTAGAGTAAATACAGGAGTATAAGAAAATGACATGAAGAAATTTACCAATTTTTTATGATCAAATCTGCCGTCCAAGATTAAAAAAATACGTAAGCGACTTTGCGGTTTAAGCTCATTCTCTTATGCCTGACAACCGAAAAGTCTTGGAAAATATCTACAAAAATGCTGTCTATGAGTTTGATACTGAGAAAAAAATTAAGGAAAAAATACCTGCTGTATGGGCCGACGCCGTAGAATTATGAAAAGCTGTGATGAAAAAACGAGATATGACCAGTAGAGTTCTCGTCAAACTTATGTTAGACGAAGGTCAAAATTTTTTGTAATAAGCATTACGGTCCATCCTACAAATAATTCTAACGGACTAGATGATCTTGAAGTAGATTCATAAATAATAAAAAAGATGAACCTCTATTCCGAACGTGTCTCCTGCAGCATAAAAGCTACACTTACAAGTGTGAATAAATTGAAACTATTTTGTGTTGTACCTTCCATTGAAGAAACTTACGACAATATACCGATACTATTCAACTTGACGAGCGTTAATAATATTTCTCTTGAATTAATTTGCAACTTCAAAGTTTTCTTGATCATCTACGGTCAATAAGCAGTTTCAGCTATGTATCCCTGTACTTACTGTTTCATCAGAATAACTGACGTGAGAGTTTATCATACAGATTAATTTTGTGACAACAGTCACGAGGATAAAGAAATGGCTATTGGAATTAAATTTCTTGTTGCAACTAAAGACTGTTTGAGACTATAATATTATGAAGATTTTGAAAAAGGATCACGAGAAATTCATAGCATTAGGAGGAAATTGAAAATTATTTAAACATTTTCATTTTTTAGATTTCATATCATTTCATAGATTTACATTTTTTGTAAATCTTATTAGTCTTTGAGAGCAGGGGTGCCACATAGACTCATTCAACATGGTAAAATAGTTAAAAACAAACTAGAAACAGTCACTAAATGTCATATTCATGCAGTATGCAAACAATCAAGTTTTCCACGGAAATTTATGCGAGATCTCGTGACTACGATTTTTTACGAAAAAGTAAAGAGTGTCCTTTTCACATTTTTCAAACGTGCGCGTACATCAGGACGAGCTCTGTGCTAAAAAAGTGTTGATGCTGCATAAGAGCGTAAAAAAATAAACAAGGCCATAATCTGCCATCTATCCTCCACGTCGCCTGGGGGATCTCAAATACCTAGGTGTTCTCTAATGTTCAAAGCCGTTGAAATTGTTTTACTTTTAATTTGTTTTAGCACCGCAGAACCTTCAACACTTTCCAAGCTTTATCTCACACAATCCGAAAGTATCGGCGATCAAAGTTCCGCGAAATTTAACACATAGTAATATTATCAACAGCAAAAATTAATATCCTGTCTAGTAAAATTGATGGAACAAAATTTTCGAAAATCTCGCACTCATTGTTGTTGAATACCTAATATAATTCGTTACATGCGGTGTAAGTATGACTTGAAGTGACTGTTATCTGTTTGTGCTTTTGAATTTTCAAGAATCTTTTTAGTCGACATTTTCAAATGAAGGATTTTAATTCTAAATATTTATTTACAAAAGAGAACATTAAAATGATAAGCAATTTCTTGATAATAAAGGCAACGATTCTGTTCTCAACTTTTTAAACAAAATTTAGAAAAATAACATGAGATTATGCTTATTTTCCCGTGATAAATTTTATTTCTGAATATTTCACAAACATTTCCAAGGATTTTACAAAGATTTTAATTATTCACCAAAGATTTCAGAGATTTCACAAAGTTTACAAATATTTCGCAAAGATTTCAGATAGATTTTAAAGATTGCACAAAGTTTTCAATGACTTCCCAAAGTTATCAATAAGATTTCAAAGATTTCATACAGATTTCAAATATTTCGAAAAAGTTTCATATAGGTTAAAAATATTTTATAAAATTTCAGATAGATTTCAAGGTCAGCAATCTAGCATTCATGCTAAATATTGAAAATCTTTGGCTAAGTGTGGGCATAGGTGAGGTTGTGTAGAGCAATTCGACCTGTATATTGAAAACCGGTTGATAAATGGACCTACCGTTTAATGAATTAATGTCGGTCCACTAGGACTATAATGCAGCCGAGATTCAACCAGATAAAGAAAATCATTTTAAGTGGAAACACTTGACCTATTCTGCCCCATATATACTATTATTATTGTGTTTTTGAAAACTTTTTCTCGAATGAAATTGATTTTTTATCATCAATTTAATACTCTGTTTCAAATCTCTTGCGACGATGCTGTTTCAGTTACAAAATTGGGTATATAATTTATAACTTAGAGTTCGCCTTTTACTACTGTTGTTCTCACACATCGACTGCGAGCGTTTAAGGTGACATTAGCTACCTCTGGATGCCTATTTAGGCTGACATAAATAAAAAAAAACCTCAGACTTAGGATGGTTACAGTTCTGTATGTCAAAGGCATTTTTTGTTTTTGTGTTATATTTTTGTTGCGAAACTTTCTACATGGTGCTATCCCGGTATGTACCATCCTTCAGGGGCGCATTGTATAATGTAGTCAAATGAACTGCTGAGAGTAGCACTACTTTACCGTTATTTTGTGCATTTAGTGCCGCTATATTTTATTCTACGGCAATTCCAATTGGCAATTCCGTAGAAATTCCGTGCCACTTCCACTAAATTTCCATCTGCAAATTTCAGCCTGTAGTGGAAGTTCCTTGAAAACACTAAACTATTTGGATTGGTCGCATTCCCGCGGTTACTTTGAAGATCCGTCATTATACATAAGCTTCAGAATGCACCAGGTGTAAATGATACATCTTCCTCGAAGAAGTTAAATTCCGAATGAAGATTTTCCGCTCCCCATCTAATTTTCTCACGATCCTTCATTGCAGAACAACTTTCGAGTGCATCATGTTTAAAAAATAAATCTTTCTTGAGGAAGTTGAGTTCTAAATAAAGATTGGCAACACCCAGGCCTTTTTTCACATTAGCCGTCACTGAACAACAACTTCTAAGCGCACCAGGTATTAAACATACATCTTCCTCGAGGAATTTAAGTACTATATGAAGATTGACCACAACCAATCAATGTGTAGATCCAATATGTGTAGTATCGATACCCAGCCGTTGCAATAATCAATGAAGGCTTTGTTGTAAATTTCAGAAATCAAGTTCAAGAAGGAGTAATATTGAACTCAACAGTATACCTACAACATCCTTAATTTTATAAATGAAAAAAATTAAGGTTCTCTTTAAGATCTAAATAAATTAAAAAAATGCTATCTATTTTATTTTCAAATATTTACATTTTCAAAACTTATAATTTAATATTATTTTACCCCTGAGTTTTTAATTAAAAAATCCTTACTATAAAATAGTTACTCACTGTTCTGAGTGCTTAGAAAATTTCAAATTATTAGTGTTTGAAAATGAAAAATATTAATTCGTAATATTAAAACATGGATGCGTTATGTCCTCATGGCTATTTATCATATTTATGGATAACTGTCTAAGAATGGCCCTATTCGATTAAGAAGGTCTAGATCTCGAAACAATGAAGGTTCTTGGATTGGCTTTTGCAGATGACAAGATTGTTATGGCATAATCAATCGAGGACTTTCAAAGAATGTTGAATAAACTTAATACAAGCATGAAGAACATGGTCCTCAAAATTAACATCAATAAAACAAAGGTAATGGTGTTTGAAGGAAAAAGTGAGAAAACAATGTGCAACATTGTCCAGAATGGTGAAAGATTAGAGCAAGTTGACAAATACATATATCTGGGTAGCCTATTCACTAGCGACGGAAAAATAGATG